>CAJVOY010000141.1:0-29697 GCA_911197225.1 Penicillium salamii | reverse complement strand
TACACTTTATTCATACTTTACCTTCCCACTCTTCTTTTATTCATTTTCATATGAATAAGTCTCCTTTATCTTTTTACTCTCTTCAACCTTCACAATAAAAAACTAAATTATAGATGAATCTTTTGAAAGAAAAATTAGTTAAATCGTATTAATATAGGATATTAAGGAAGGCCTAGATACAAACAACGATTTGTTTGATTTGAATCCTGAAAAGGAACTAATAGATTATAATCTATTTGGAGATTCTACTAAAGCTACAACTACTATTGTTAAATAGGATAGTTTATTTAAAACTCTTGATATCCAAAGAATATATAATATAAATATAGTCAAGGTTCAGGCTTTAAGTATCCTATCTAGAAAGGATATTCTAATTAAGATTAAATAGATCTAATTAATAGATAAGGAGTTGAGATATAAAGTAGCTGTTATTGAATAGGAAAGGATAAGAGATTGATCTATTAATAACCTAAAAATTTTATATTTTTATTTGAAAGTCTTTATTTTTAAAAAAGTAAGACTTCAGATATGATTGTTAAAAATATATTATAATAATCCTATCGTTGGCTATTTTGGTTATATAAGAACAGAAGAGTCTCTATGAAGGAACTTTTATTAGTTAGGAATATAAATAGATATTAAGAAATATATTATAATATATATAATATATTAAATATCTAAATCTTTTAAATATAAACTATATAGAGTTTTTAAATTACTATCTATACTTTTAAGACCTTTTATAGAAGTCTCTATAGATTTTATTATTAAATTATTATCTATAATCTAGAATAGCTATAAGATAGATATTATTTTGATAATTATAGATTACTTTACAAAATAGAGTATATTTCTTTTAATTTTTATAATTATAGATACTATTGAATTAATAGAAGTATTTTATAATAAAATAGAATTGTAGTATAGACTATTAAATAGTATTATTTTAAACTAGAAATCTTTTTTTATAAATAGATTTTAGTTTTGATTATATTTTTTAGAGAATATTAAAAATTAGTTTTTAATAATATTTTATATATAAACTAATAGTTAAATAGAAAAGATAAATTAAATATTAAAAATTTATTTATAATATTTTATTAATAAATATTTTTAAATATAGCTAAAGCTACTCAAGATAGCTTAGTTTATATATAATAATACAAAAAATATAACTATAAAAAAAACCCTATTTTAAATATTCTTTGCTTATAACTTTAATTTCTAGATTCAAATAGAGAATCTTTCTAACAAATAGATTATCTTAAATGCTACGTAATACTACGAAAAGCTATGAAATTTATAAGAATTAATAGTGGAAAAGTAGAAAATTGCTACTGAATTATAGATTAAGTACTACAACTAATACTATAAGAAAATTAATTTTAAAGTAGAAGATCTAATCCTATTATCTATAAAAAATCTACATCTAAAAAATAGAAAATTAGCTCTCTAATTTATAGAATCCTTTTGAATTTTAGATTGTATAGAAAACTAGGTTTACAAACTAACTTTGCTAAAATAATATTCTTTATTATATAATATCTTTTTAATATAGCTACTAAAAATACAGCAAATATAGAATAATTAAAATATTTGTAATTTGATATTAATACTTAAATTAGAAAACAATAATAAATAAGAGGTCGAAAAAATTAAAGATAATATTAAATTCGATGATAAACTTTATTATCTATATAAATAGACAAGATAGCTTTTAGAATATAATTAATAAGTCTCTATTAATAGTATAAATATTTTCAAATTAATTATAAACTATAGAAAGAAGCTATAGAAAACTATATAAAATAAAAATAAAGTTCTAATTTGCTAAACTAAGAAAATATTAAAAACGTTTATTTTACAAAAAACAATCTCTTTTTCCTAATTAATCTGCTATACTTCTATAAACAATAAAAAGAAATCTTGTTAAATATTCTTTGAATTATATTCTTATATTATTTATATCTAATATATTTAATATCCTTTTTATTTATTATAAAATCATATTCTAGAAATTACTAATAGTATTATATTAGAATTGAATACTTTATTTTATATCTAGAAGATTAGATTATATATTAGTAGTATATATTATTTATATTTAAGGATTATAGAAAAAATATATTAGGAATATTTGTTAGTAGGAATTAGTAAATTATTAATATTTAATATATTTGTTATATTATAGATAATTAGTTAATTTATAAAGATATAGAGACAAATTATTTATAGTCTATATTATATTTAAATAATAGTAAACTAAATAAACTATAGTAAATTAATCTAGGCTATTAAATAGATACTAAAAGTTCTTTATAAGTATTTATTAAAATTGATTATTAAGTAAGATATTATTAGATAGTCATTAGAATTCTATTAATTAATATATAATAGTTTATAACTCTAATTAATAATCTATAAACAAATTAGGAAACTAAGAAATCAATTATGAAAAATCTACAAAACAAAATAAAATATATCTTTTTATAAATATAATCTATTTCTATATAGTCTTAACAACTTATAATAGTATTTCGAGCTTGTATATAGTAAAACTTAAAAAGAGTTTTAAGTTTACTAAACGTTTATAAAATAACAAAGTATTTTAAATAGTCTTAGCAAATATTAATAAAGTAGATATATAGAAGATTAAAATCTTTAAGTAGGTAATTTATATTATATATAAAAGATAACTGTATAGAAAAAATAAAAAAAAGAGAGAGTTCGAAAAGAAGATAGAAGTAAGGAAATTAAAAAGTAAGAAAATAAAATTATATTTATTGAAATTCACTATTTTATAAATCCTTACTTTAAATTTATTAAATTTACTCTAACTTTAAAACTTATTTATATTTTTTATTTTTTTAAATCTTTATTTATAAAAGATATATAAATAGCAATAAAAATATTTACAAATTATTTTTAGATCATAAATCTAATCTATTTACAAAGAATTCTATATTAATCTTAATTATTAAAATATTATAATAGTTGATAGTATTCTTAGCTACTACAGGAGTAATAGTATTTCTATTAATATCGACAATATCAAACATACATATATAATAAATATCAACTATAGTTAGTATTGTTATCAAAAAATTATGCTTTATCTAAGTCTAATAAATAAACCCAATATTCCTAAAGCGTAATTATAAAGTATCTTTGTTATTAAATATATTCTAGTCTATTACTAAAGCATTAATCTATAGTCTAAATACTAGATTAACTATTAACTAATAATGTATATAAATAAAATCCTAATACTCTATTTTATTAAACTACAAAATCATATAGGATTAATACAAAAAATATCTTTAAATCAGATAATAATATTTATATATTTATTCTTTATATTCCCTTTAAACAAAAAGCATTTGTGCAGAGGCGGCCATTTCTGGCCTCAAAGGGGGCCGAAAGTGGCCTCCTCGGCACAGTTCTTCCGCACACGTACTTTTGGACCCAGAGCCACGCGCTCCTCGCCTGCCCCTTGTAACGCGCACCGTCACGTTCTTGTTCGGTCATGGCGGTGCCTGGGCGCGTGGCTCCCCTTCCCCTGCCCTCGAGCCCCGCTCCTGCTTTCCATCGACTTCTACCCACCTCCGGGCCTGCTCCTTGAGCGCTACCATGACACCTTCGTTTTGTGAGGTCGCCAAAAATGGCACACTCCATCCCAGGCTCATTGGTCGCTGGGGAAATGGGGTCCATGGCTATAAAGCCGCCAACAGTCCCTCCTCATTCTCCTACCCAGCCCTCCTCTCACCTATCCTTTGCCAGTCCCTCCTTCAGCGCGCGCTTCACAGTCGTTCGTCATCCCCGTTGATTTGTCTACCTGCCTGGAGCGGCTTCGCGCAGATCTTTGTTTCCCCAGACGCAGCATGAGCGACGTTGCAGATATATCCTCTGCGACCGACAGTGACACTTCCGGGGTGTCTTTCCAGCCTGACATCGATGCGACCGATGACTCCGATTCCGGGGAAGCCTCAAATTCAACCGAGCTGACAACTCCGGAACCCACCTGTCTTCCTGATACTCGTAGCAGGCCTTCCACCCGTCCAAAACGACCCGTGCCCCGTCCAGCGGACGCTGTTGTTCTGCCCGATCTCAGTGATGACCCGGATGACGACACAGACGAGGACATTGCAAACGTACCACTTGATTATGGGCGCTCAGAACAAACCAAGGTTCGGGGTCGACGAATAGAAAAGCGCTGGGACAAGTGAGCATTTATTCAAACCTACGCAATTTGAGGTGATTACTGATGTGAGGCGTAGGTACTGCCGAGTCAAGGCTGCTCAGGCTGGTGCGCTGTTGAAATGGGATGACCCAGTGGAGGCACTGCGCGAGGTTACTCCTAATGACGTGCATCGTTTTTTCAACTACTGCATGAAGCTGAAGTATGGCGAAGGCGGTCGTCATCTGAAGGGAACATCGAAAGCGAGCGCCCTGAAAGCTGATTGGAAAGGATTTCGGGGTTACTATCGAAGAATTACACGGACCAGGATAACGGCCGAAGATAGCGAAGAGATCAATGCGGTAAGTTATTCCTCTTGGTCTGACGCTCGGAGCTGACTGGGTTCTAGGGCATTCGGAAACTCATCGATAAATTCGACCTCGATACACAAGAACGGGGCAAGGAGCCGGTGTACGTCCAAGACTTGACTGAATTGAACGAGACGATTCTCCGAACTCAGGAAAGACGATTTCATTTTGGATACGAGCGAATCCAGCTCTGTCTCTTCAACATGCTCGGTATTTATACCGTGAACCGTCTGCATGCTCTTCTTTCGCTACAGTTCCACCATCTACGTTTCTCCATCCAAGATAATCCGGACGGGGGCCCTCCCGTACTTTTGGTGGAGATCAAATCGGAGCATACAAAGCGATTCCTCGGAACTTCCCAAATGTATGTATCGTGCGTTGAACCCGGGAATGATCCCAATATTAACACTACTTCTTAGTAATAATTTTCCTTTCCCTGAAATCATCAACGATCCTTCGCTTGTATTCAGCCCTCATACATTCATATTCGGTATACTTCTTTGGCTCCAAGCCTTCGAAGTCCCTACGCTTTCCTCCATGGAGCGCCTTCGAAAGCTGTTCGTTCAAGGTGGCCGACAACAGATGGAACTACCCTTGAAGCGCGAAGTCGAAGGCTATTATGTCTTCTGCAAGACAGAAGTAATCAATGGACGTGCGGTTCTTCAATGGAACCAGCCGATGACCGATGGCGCCATGTCTGGGCGTCTGAGAAATCTAGGGGAGATCCACGGCCTCCTTCAGTCAATGTTCGCCCATCGTTTTCGCTATGGAGGGGGAAAGATGTTAAACGAAAGCAGCGCGGTTAGCGAAGCACAGCAAAATCTGATCATGAAACACGCTGACACTCGCACTTTCTTGAATCATTATCTTCCACGACACATCGACACCGATATGCAGAACGTTATGAACGGCCGCGAATCTAACAAGTCTCTGATGCGCGCTATCACCCGGATGAGTAGGTGGATTGACAAGAGACGCCCTCGACACCTCACTTCGGAGCAACGAGCGTCCCTTCGTGAACATCCAGAATATGTCGAGGCCACTCGGCGAATGAAGGAGCAAGCCGAGGAGTACAAATACGATCCCAGTGCAGCGATGCAATCGCGATTAGAGAAATTGACACGCGAAACCTCCAATACATTCGGCCGGTTGGAAAGAGCACTGAGACGGAAGGTGCGCCATGAGTTCGACCGCAAACAGGCCATCATAGACATTGAGCGACAGCTCTCAGGGGCTGCTGTTGATGACGAAGAGGCGAAGAAGGTACTTCAAGTAGAAGACCAGATGCTACCGGAGCAGATTGATCTTCTTGAGAAATTGTTCACATGGCCCACCTCTCAATCCTTGGAGGCGGAGTGGCAAAGAAGGAACGCTGCCGTGGCTACGATCTCCCGATACTGTGGTTTCCTTGAAGGTGGGCCATTGCGTGGGCGACGTAAACGGGCTGCACCAAGTGACGGGTTCGATGAAGAACAGACCAGCGTGTTACCAGAGCCAGCCAAGAAGAGTTGCAGCTCTCCGGAGCCTTCGCAGCAGGATATTCTTCTTGTGAATGCCAAAAATTATATCAAAAAGGCCAAGAAGCCCCGCCGATGTTTTCAATGTTATGGCGACACCGAACTTCCCATTCATCGCCGCACGCAGAAATATAGCGAATATAAGTCGACTCTACGACACTTTCGAGAGAAGCACTTGCATGATCGAAGATGTCATATGTGTGACGAAGATCTGCTACATGAGATGCATCTTCGCAGGCATGCAGAAGAGGTTCATCGCCTCAGCACTGAACGGAATTACTACGCCAAGAAAGATACGAAAGAAGATACGGGATCAGACATTGATACCGATTAATTGGGAGGCTTGCAGATTTTCGGTCAAATTTAAGAACTCTATCCTTTTTTCTTTGCTTGGCCGTTTCCACTCTTCGAGTAAACGTCCACGCTCCCGTCTTCAGTAGCAGTCTGGCCCTCCCATGTAGCTCTACACAATAGTGATGCGCCATAAACGCCAGCAAGTTACACGTCACGCTTATAAGCTGGTGGCTCCAGGAACCAACTAAAGTTCCCCGGAACAAAGTATTGTTCCTGGGGGCTTTAAGGTTGATTCTCAGGAGCTCAGGCGTGTCGGGGCCTGATGTTGATAAACAATGTAATGCAGCCAACGGTTACTTAAGGAGTCGACTGGAAGTACAATATCAAAGTTGCTGTCCACGACACATACATGTATCATCCCTGACATGCCCCCGTAGAATTCCACGGCACGATCCCTGTGCCTCCCGGGAAGTGTTACTTTAGTTCCTGGAGGACGTTTAGCTCCCAGAAGCCGAGAGCATGACTAGAAGCGATAATTAAAAATAAACGTTGAAGTTTTCCTGGAGCATAATCCTAGAGAAGGTTCCCCCGCTTAGTATACGCGGGCCAGCTTCCCAGGAGTGTAAAGTTTGTCTCTAGGAACACGGACCACCTCTCCTGGGAGCTATATTGCTCCTGGAACCCTATGTCAAGTTCCTAGAGGCAACCACTGGTCATCTCAGGATCAACGGAAGTGATTCTGGGATCGGTATTTTCCTCATTTTTCCAAACTAGGGTAATCCGTGTCTCATTTTTGCTGTACGCATACTAGCCCTGGGGACTCTTGTCCATCATAGGGGCACTTTGCTCGAGCCTGGGAACCCACAGTTTACCTCTAGGAAAGGCTTGAGCTTCCAGGAGCAGCGAAACTCCCAGAGCTGGCCTATACGTCCCTAAAGTCGATAGGGCCTGTGTATGAAAGTGCCTCTCAAATTCCTTAATTCATCCTTGAAGGAAGTCGATCCCAGAGACAGCCCCAGTGGCTCCAGTAACGTACAAGCCGACCCTGGGAGCTTGTGGACACACACATTGATAAATACAAACTCTTTTGATTCTCCGTTTCCGGGTGCTTTCCCTTATTATTCGGTCTCACAGTCCCTGTATGTGGCAAGCCGTTTCGTGCCGCCAGGGAATACCTTGAAACTGCTAAGCGGCCAGAGGCATGCTTACAATGCTTCGCAAGTGAAGGGCTTCCGGACAAGGTTAGCTTTCAGATGTTCCACGACCCCGGGTGTGTTACGCGCCACTTCGATGCTATTCATCTTGAAGAAGAACCCCTCAAATGCAATTGGTGTGAAGTAGGCTTGCTACATCGAATGGCTTTGCAACGCCATGCTTCTGATGTCCACCGCGTGCGGAGTCGCTGGCCATGCTCGAATCCGATGCAGGGACTTCAAAAACAAGAATAGACCAGCCATAAATCAACGAAGCCATTGTCCCGGTATCGGAACTGCCCGTGTGAAGCAGCACAAGGATTCAAATGTTAGGCAGGAGACTGTGATGAAGGACCGCTCTTTGTCAATTCTCGGGATTAGCCTAAGAGCTTGGGAAATGGATTCGAAGTCTGCCTTCGAACCAACGAAGTCCCTGTACCCGACTCAGCACTTACCGTTTTATGTATGCTATTTCAGTTTTGTGCAATCTAATCGGGTTGTATACATATGCACGATAAATCACGCAACGTAGTGTCCAATCGTCCCTTAGAAGTAGCCCACTCGAACTGTTGGCTCTCGGGTATATAATGAGCCTTGTGCCCCAACTCTGGCTCAGTCAGACTTCTACTTTCCTCCCACCTGGTCAACCGAGCACCTAGGTACACGTCTCTTCTTTTCAAGCCACGATGACCAGCCCTTCAAGCACGATTGTTATTGAAGATGACGAACTACCCCCAAGCTGGCGGTCAGCCAATTTACAGGTCCAAAGGACGTCTCTACGTACATCTCCTGAGATCCTGATTGAACCAAACGATGCTGCGAGTGGTAGCATAGAACCATCCCGCAAACGCAAAAGGGCCAAGAGGAAACAACCTGACACTCTGGTATAGCCTTCCCTCCAAGACACCCCGTTTTCCTGAGCTAATGATGAGACCAGGATACCTGTTTCAAGAAGCTGCGTAAGACATTTGACCAAAGAGATCAAGAAGTTGAAAAGCTCGATCAAAAAGTTGAAAATCTCGAGCAAGAAGTTGAAAAGCAGCAAAAGCAAGTCCAGGAACTTCAGAGCAAGCTTCTCCTACAGGAAGACCGGCATCAAGAGGAGCTTTCCCGACGACGCATTCTGGACTGCAAAATTTGCTACGAGCAGCCGGATTGTTGGCATAATCTACTATGCGGGCATATGATTTGTGAGCCATGCGCAAAACTAGTTGATCTAAGCACGTGCCCTTTTTGTAGACGGACATTTTCGGGGTATGTCAAATGCTATCCATTTGCAGGATAGATGTGTATGTATTTTCTAATTTGAGCTCGATGCACTTAGTGATTTAGCTCGAAATCCTCTTTTACGAGCTTAGGAATGATTATAATTTGCGAACACCATGAAGTTTGTAGTTTATAACCAAAAGATAGGGTCGGGACCGTGCCAGTCGTGGACACTCAGGCTATTTTCAGCTTTATCTTCGATATTAACGCCGTCTAACAGCTCAAACTTATCACTCTACGTCTTAAAGTGAAATTGCCGGATTATTCTGATTTTCTTACAATTTCATGAGGTGGCTAGATAGAGTGGATCTCCGTGTTTGTCCATGAGTATGGCGTGCCACTACTATATACCCGCGCACCAATCCCAATTTCCCGGCGATTTTGGAAAGAATCCTATTCTGAGGAAATAGAGATACTATAAGATAATTGAACTTAAAGATTTAAATATTATGACGGGGAAATGGGTATATTTAGGTCGTAGAAGACGGGTATGCTTATGCGCCTTATAACATTACGCCAATTTCTTATATCCGGTTAACACCGCCAGAGTCGAAAATTATCAGTATCCAGGAACTGTACCCATCTCCCCTGGGGGCGAGCCAGACCGTTCCTGGCCTCTCTTATCTTTGATCCTGAGTCATTTCGGTGATCCTGAAGACAGAGTCGGTGTTCCTGGGGACCGACTGGTGTTCCTGGGGATGGGCTGGTGTTCCTGGGGACGGACTGGTGATCCTGGGGACCGACTGGTGTTCCTGGAGATGGACTGGTGATCCTGGGGACGGACGGGTGTTCCTGGGGACGGACTGGTGATCCTGGGGACGGACTGGTGTTCCTGAAGCAGTCTGTCCCGGTCCGCCACGATCCGCCACAACAGTTCCTGGAGGCCATTAAGCTTCTAGAGGCCGTAAGCATGACCCTAAGAGCGATGGTAGTAAGCTCCCTGACTACTCAGCAAAACGTAGATTAATCAGGTAAGCAGCTAGCTGGGTTTGAATCAGAACAAGACAGGCAAACACATTTGAGTGCGGCGTCGTAGAAGAATTAAAAGGCCGCTCATTTTCGATGGCTTTCGAGGCCGATTCAACGTGTTTGAGCACTTGTCATAGTAGAGTGAGGAAACGGATGCCCTTCAAAAAAATGTTATTGTGGAAATCGGATAGGTTGGTAGATCCTGAACGTGTGTTGACCATTGCACACGACGAACTCGATAAACGTTGACTAAATAGGAAGTCAATAGTTGTTGACGTCAGTTAGTTCTCACGGTCCTTATCCTTTATGCGCAAGTCAAACGTAAGGGGAGTTCTTGGTGAGTGTTTTACTCGTTCGAAGAAATCATGTATTTAATTTTGTTTAATGAATTTAATTGATCACCACCTCAGCAGAAAAGGAAGGGTGGTGTTCATTAGATGTTATTGGCTTATTTGTCTCCACTTGCTTTGATGTCCGTGCATCCCCTAATAGTTCTCAGCCGATTGCCAATACTTGACGTCACTACGCACCCCTCTTTGCCTTATTCCCCTGGCAACCGATATTCAGCCACTCGGCAGAGAACGGACCAGCCAGGGTGCAAGAATCCCGCAGACTCGAGAGCCCTGTTCTATAGTTGCTCGACGTTTCTTTGTGCGCGCCATGTCCTGCTGCCCTTTTCACTTTTCATCGCATTAACGTATCAAGTCTCTTTTTATGCGTATTTCATGCGTTCCTGTATTTGTTATTCTTTCCGTGCATTACCAGTTTGCAGTTTGGGACTAGCGTCACTCTGAAGCTAAACTAACCGAGTTGAGTATATACAAATTGCATGCAATAGAAAGAAAGAGTTGACGATCAAAGGTAGCAAGCAATAGCAAGCAAAGAACTGCTCGTAGAGTCACAATGTTGATGAGCGATAAAATTTAACCTAGGGTTTGTGTATTTTCAACGATCCAACGATCCAACGATCCAACGATCATAATAGTAGAATGAACGAAACACCATAGACTAGCTGAGGAGTAAGGTTAGACCTGCGGCGGTTGGTGATTAAACGATTAGTTGGCTCAGAAATCCGAGCATGGAAGTTTTATCAAATCTTTATCTCCTGAATTTGAGGTACAATGCCAGTTGTGAAATTAATTAACACAGAAAAGATTTATTTTTCTAAATAGAAAATCGGTTGCTCTATTCACACCTGCATTTGACCGATTCTTCTAATGTTTATACATCGGTTAGCTCCAATAACTAGACTTCAGCTTGATGCGTTATGACATCGTTGACCGGCTCCTCGACCTTTGGAGAAGCCAACCGCTTTTCGGTGCGGCGGGCATCAATATGGCCGTGTCAATAAACTCACCAGGACAGTTTCAGGTCTGCGTGGGCCATAACTCTGAAGACCACGGTTTCTGGAGAGCGACACTGGTTTTCAACGCTTTAACACTGTGGCCATTCGAAGGGTTTCAGAATCCCTGAGAACTACTTAATGTATATATTTACTTCCCTGATCTCCTCAGCCATTCCCAATAGCGACGCTTTGAGGCATCTCTGAACATGGCTTCCATACCTCCCACCCAGTCCAATCAACCTAGATCTATCAAAAAGTCCATGCACCAAAAGCAAGGCCGTCGCAAATCAAGCTTAATGAAAAGAGCGTCCGAATATAGCAAGATGTGCGATGCAGACGTCTGTGTGGGCATACGCCTTCGGGAAACCGGCCAAGTATTTATCCTATCAGCGGATACTTCGGGATTTTGGGCATTCCTTAGCTCGCAATTAGTATGTCTCCAACTATGTCTGTGATGAAAAGACAACTGACCTATCAAGAATTCCTACTATCCAGCCCCAAAGCTAGTCATAGACCCGGATCTGGAGCAAGTTGACAAAGATACATCTGAACAACATACATGAAGTTGTGCGACCAGAGCGGATCTTCCACCAGATCAGACCTTTGCAATCAATATTTTGTTTGCCATATTCTCGGTAGGCGACTTGGAACAGCCATTATCTCAACAGATTAGAAGTCACTGAGGCCCTGAGGGTCGAGGAGGCTGGAATAGAGCCTGGAAATATGGCTGGCACGGGTGGAATTAAACTGGACTTGCGACAGTTTTTATTACCCCACCAAAATGATTTGGCTACTCCAAGGTGGAGAAAGGAGTAGCGATGGGCCAATCACACATCATACTCCAGCCAACCCATCAAAACGTATGATCAATGGGACGAAAATACACAGTATGTGTCCTAAACAAAAATGACAGCATGTGAGGGATGAAAAAACCCTTCGTGTCTCATCTATCTATCATCAGATTATCTAAAGCCTGTAATAAGGCAATAATATATATAACACGAAGAGCAGCCTTAAACTTTTGTCTACTCGGGATCCAAGTCTGGGGTAAGCACTGTGTTAAAACCGAATAGGTCTGAAGGGGGGAGCAGACATTGCCATATAGTGTGTTGAGAGGAAGGGTGGAGGAGACGGTTAGCGGGAAGTAGAAGGTGGGGTGACTCAGATAACGAGTCAAGTCAGACAGAGAGCGGGCCAAAAAACACCCTTCGATACCGCCTTCTTCATCGTGGGACGGTTTCAGTGGCTGTATATAAGCGCCCACCGAGGCTCTGAAACGAGAACGTGGGTCTAGCGTCTGCAGCGTAAACTGTCGTCCAATGAAAGCCACTGCAGAGACCCGCTCCTACAGCAAGATGATAAGCCAATGAACGCAATCCTCACTGAACGGCGTCTGGCTAAACCGCCATCCGCAATTCGTGGTCGCCCTAGACCATCTCAAAACCAGCCCAGGCCCAGAATGATTGGACTAGGAGAGAACTAGTATTAAGACCCAGCTCATATGACTTTTACCCTTCTGTGTCGCATGTGCTCTTCAGCTGGCCGTACTGTGACTAATTTCCTCTCAAGAGGATTCTTCCAAGGAAACCTTGCTCTTGAAACGGTCTAGCTGGCAGTGATTTTTCATCCTCTTATTTCACACTCTACAGGATACTCTACATAGAATCCATCATAGATACAAGATCTGTCTTTCATCCCAGCACCACTTCTGTTAGAATTCTTTCGGGGACCATACGTCTTGTCTATATCATGCCCTTGGTACAAGCAGCATAGGTCTATGCATGTCCTGAAACGGGTATCTCATGAGTACCTAGGATGCCATCCATAGAAGGTTCTTCTCCTTTACAAGTTGACCATTGGTCGCGAGCTTCTCTTCCTCATGCTTGGATACCACAACTCGGCTTAACGCCCACGAGCTTTCTACTTAGTGTGATATGTCATTTGAAAGCTGTGCCGGAAGTTTATTTATATCTTGTGTCTCATTAAAGGCTCGAAGGCTCAAATGCGTTTATGTTCGTAGTCGCTATTTGTATTGGGCTCTTTTGTGCATTCTGCTGACCGCCTCTAGGAAGCCCCGGCGATTCGCTACGCTTCTAGAGTGCTACCAGTTTCTATATAGACTTCCCTCCTATGTAGCAGTTCCTATATAGTCTTCCTTCCTATATAGCAGTTTCTATATAGACCGCCCTTCTATGTAGCAATTTCTTATTCTCTGAGAAAGTATCACATGGCTCTTTGGTTGTCGATCCACGCCAGAAAAGATTCTAATGACTCTTCATCCGCATAATCCGTTGTAGGGAAGGCAAAAACAAGCCTTGCTTCCAGTCCAACTGCCCAAATATCACATAAATGTTCACAATATTCAGCAGTACTTCATTTGGGGGTTTTAAAAAGTCCAATGGGCCATTTAGGAAGGCCTCAGTTTCATCCCGGGCAGCCAGAGCTTGCTGAAGAACTGAGACCTTCACATAATTCTCTGGGCTCAGGCGAGAAAACCCTTCCGACTGAAAAATTCTGTCCAGCCGGGCTATATGCGAATCTCGAATAGTTCGAGGCCCCACATTATCTTTTTGGAAATGGTGCAAGTATACTGTACCTTCGCTCTCCCTTTGCAGTAGTTCTGACGTTCCTAGAATACATCTTCCTGGGACATGATATATTTCCGAGACAGGTAGATAAAATCGAGGAGAAAATAATAAGAGCCTGAATAAAAGATCCCTTTAAAATTTGTGTTCGGAATATTCGACCTTTAGGAAAATTGCAGCACGCAAATTTTAAGAGGCGGTATAATCAAGTGATTGTAAAATCCATGGCCCGAAATTTTAAAAGGTGATATAATTCAAGTTATAGTAAAATTCATAGCCCGAAATTTTAGACCCCTAAGAATATTCCATTATCCTGAAGCTTATGGATCTATAATTCTTTACTCCGTCGGTGTTAACCGGACATAGGGAATTAGCGTAATGGTTACAAGGTGCAAAAGCGCAATGCGAACAAGATACGGAAGCATAAGCGCCTTTTGCCCTTCAAGTCTTGCGGGGGCCGCCTTTATGAGTTCAATATATAAAGGACCAATTTGCGTGTAATAATTTGAGGAATATCGTGGTCTTTGAATACCGTGGTCTTTTCGCGTTCCATGATTGATGGCTCTCCTTTGTGCAATAACATTTATGTTTATTGAGCCCTTTCCTATTAGCGGACCTAAGTTTTATAACAGTCCCTGCTATCTATATTTTTCTATCTAGGTTTCTCTACTCCCCAAATACCCCCAGATATCAAGCCAACGTGCCCAATGGCCGCTATCAAGGCTACCAAGTCCAAGGATACCACTTCGAAAAGAAAATTGATGCGGCAAAAACAATGCCGCCGCAAAACAAGTCTGATGAAAAAGGCATGCGAATATAGCAGGATGTGCAGCGCAGATGTATGCGTGGGAATTCGTATCCGAGAGACGGGCCAGGTACATATTTTATCAGCGGATACTTCGGGATTCTGGGCTTTCCTCAGCTCACAATTAGTATGTCTCATCAAACTAGGGCTCTGATGAAAAGATGACTGACCTATCAAGAACTCCTACTATCCAGCCCCGATGCTAGTGACAGACCAGGATCTACAGCAGGTTGGCAAAGATACACCGCAACAACCTATATGAAGTCATAAGACCGAAGCGGAACTCTCACCAGAAAGAACCTTTGTCTTTCCTATCCTCGGTCAGGGGTTTTATGCAACCATTATCCCAATAGTTTAATTTACTTTGCGAGAATATAGCCGTGATTGGCGGTCCAATGATGAATTCTACATATAGAAGAAGGCTCCATAAGGAAGAGATCTCCGTATGGAAGATGACTACAATATGGAGGCTCACGGAGACCTGATTGCCAACCCAAATAGGGCTGGCAAATGCGAGATATCGTTGGCTAGCCTGGCTACTCGGTCTTCCTACTCCTAGGTGGAGAAAGGAGTAGAGAACCCTTCTTGGATCTTTAGCACGTCCTCATCTCCGGCTAACACCGAACAACTTTAATATTATTGCCTCCGTAATTTCTACTTAGGAACGCCACAGGTAATCCCAGGAGCCCCCAGGCCCCCGGGAACTTAGAATTGGGTCCCAGGAGCGAAGGGCTGGTGAATGACTGCTTGGAACTTGTAAGACAGTTTCCTGCATACCAGGACGCTCATTCCTAGGATCTATAGTATGGTTCCTAGGCACGCTCTTGATCGCTCCTAGGAATCAGAGAGGTGTTTCTGGGATCACTTGATCCGTGCCTAGGAGCGCGTGTGGCGTTCCTGGGCTGTGGTTGGCTCCAGGGAACTCGATCGGCGTTCCCGGGAGCCCACATCTTGTTTGGGGTCTATGGGCCCGAGCTAAAGTCTACACCAGGTCGATGATTGGCTTCCAAGGAGATGACTAAACATGCTGTTCTCAATCGCAACAACGAAACCAAAATGAATACTATGTATATCAACGAGAGCTAGGAATGGTAAACCCTTGAGTAAATTTCAAATTATCCGGCGCAGCAACCGGTCCTCTTCTTGGACATTTCTGGCGACCATGATAATCGTGCGGTTAGTCTAGGACCAACAGGGAAACGTGGTACTTCCCGAGATTTAAAACTTCTAGGCCATCACAATTGCATAGAAGGCTTAGGATTAGAGCCTGTAGATTTTCTACGATCCCGCAGGAGGTGGCGAGTAGGGACGCACTAGAGAGTAGGGACGCACTGGACAGGAGGGACGCACTGGACAGTAAGGACGCACCAGAGAGTAGGGACTCACTAGAGAGCAGGGACGCACTGGAGAGTAGGGACGCACTGGAGAGTAGGGACGCACCAGAGAGTAGGGACGCACTGGAGAGTAGGGACGCACTGGACAGTAAGGATGCACCAGAGAGTAGGGACGCACTGGATAGTAGGGAAGCACCAGAGAGTAGGGACTCACTAGAGAGTAGGGACGCACTAGAGAGTAGGGACGCACTGGAGAGTAGGGACGCACTGGAGAGTAGGGACGCACTGGACAGTAAGGACGCACTGGACAGTAAGGACGCACTGGAGAGTAGGGACGCACTGGAGAGTAGGGACGCACTGGACAGTAGGGACGCACTGGACAGTAAGGACGCACTGGACAGTAGGGACGCACTGGAGAGTAGGGACGCACTGGACAGTAAGGACGCACTGGACAGTAAGGACGCACTGGAGAGTAGGGACGCACTGGAGAGTAGGGACGCACTGGACAGTAGGGACGCACTGGACAGTAAGGACGCACTGGACAGTAGGGACGCACTGGACAGTAGGGACGCACTGGAGCTGTTTGGGTGGGGCAATGAGCGCGACACAAGTTTTAGTGCCGCGCTCCTTTAGATGCAAGCCTCCCAATTAATCGGTATCAATGTCCGATCCCGTATCTTCTTTAGCGTAGTAATTCCGCTTAGTGCTGAGGAGATGAACCTCTTCTGTATGCCTGCGAAGTTGCATCTCATATAGCAGATCTTCGTCACACATATGACACCTTCGATCCTGCAAGTACTGTTTGAAAGCAAAAGTGGGGGAGTAACTAACAATGGATCAGAGGGGCCAATATGTGATTGGTTCCTAACTTATCCTTGCTCCGCCTTGGAGAAGCTCCAGACCACTAGGTAACCCTACTGGCTGTCCCGCCGATTTACAGCCCTGTCGATGAAAGTGGCCGGATATGGTTAGCGTATCTCTTACTGTTGTTGAGTGCCACTAGACCGAAATTGGCAACCTCACTCCGTGTGTTTCGAGCACCTTCATCGCTTCTTGACCTGGATGCCAGTATTGATTTTCTCCCGGAATCAAGTTCTGTATAGCAAACAAGGAACTGCGTGTATTGTCCTTTGGCTAAGCAGATGGCCTTGCCTAATTTTCTTTATAAGCGTGGCCCGTCCGATCCTTCGCATCCCACGACAGACCACGATTCCCTCCGATAAACTTATAACCCTTCTCTTCAAGGGCGTATATGTCAATGTCCAAAGCCCGTGGTCTTTCCTACGATAGATGTGATCCGATGATCGATTTATTCGTGAGAATATCCAGGTGTGCGCTGAAACAGTGGTCTTTCCCACGATAGACGTGTTCCGATGGTCGATTTATTCGTGGGAAAATCTAGGTGTGCGCTGAAACCGTGGTCTTTCCCACGATAGACGTGATTCGATGGTCGATTTATTCGTGGGAAAATCTAGGTGTGCGCTGAAACCGTGGTCTTTCCTACGATAGACGTGATCCGATGATCGATTTATTCGTGAGAATATCCAGGTGTGCACTAAAACCGTGGTCTTTCCCACGATAGATGTGTTCCGGCGATCGATTTATTCGTGGGAATATCTAAGTGTGCTGAAACCGTGGTCTTTCCTACGATAGACGTAATCCGACGATCGATTTATTCGCGGGAATATCTAAGTGCGCTGAAACCGTGGTATTTCCTACGATAGACGTGATCCGATGATCTATTTATTCGTGAGAATATCAAGGTGTGCTGAAACCGTGGTCTTTCTCACGATAGATGTGATCCGGCGATCGATTTATTCGTGAGAATATCCAGGTGTGCACTAAAACCGTGGTCTTTCCCACGATAGATGTGATCCGGCGATCGATTTATTCGCGGGAATATCTAAGTGTGCTGAAACCGTGGTCTTTCCTACGATAGATGTGATCCGACGATTACCTGATCCGACGATTACCTGATCCTACTTTATAATGAAGACCGAGAAAGCCGCATAATATGGTTACTGTAACTGGTAATTCTGTAGATAGTCGTACTATCACTCCTGAGGGAGTCTCCTGTAAGGAGCGATTGACGGGGAAGTCACGCACTAAGTACCGCTTGAAAACAAAAATGGGAGAGTAATAATAGGTCAGAGGAGCCAATGTGTGATCGGGTCCCGACTAGCGTCCTCCTTGTAGGTGGTGATTATAAATGCCAGAAAGCTGAAGCATCCAGCGTTCTCTCTTGGCCTTAGGCTTAGGTTGCTATTCTGGGAGCAAGCGCAGGAAGTACAATGTAATGCGTGGTTGATCCAAAGTTCCAGAAGCCGTCACGAGCCATGTGATGATCGTCGTCGGTTTTGGTTGGAAATAAGGTGGATCGCAAAAATCGGGAGTTCCGAGTGCCGTTGCGGAGAACATCCTGGGGAGCAGAAAGGCGAGGGGTTCAGGCTTGGCGGAAGGTGCCACCGGGTAATAATTCGGCCGATCCGAAACTGAGCATTGGACTCTATACTTACGGTACATACAGTAGTTGCGCCTGTAGACTTGCAAGCTTAGTGCAGCTTCGCTTCAACACTACACCTCATTTGTGAGGGCCGAGGTAGTTGAACGACTACTACCACGGCCTACCGTTGATTCTCAATTGATTAATGATAGTCTCTTGATCAGATTAAATGAACTGGTCTATGATATAAAGGCCTGCCTAATTATAAGTTTAACAAATGCTAGTGGAAAAACAGAGGTGGGAAAAAGAGGTGGTGATACTGTAGCAATTAAAATTCAAGTGTTTAAAATGAAGGCTGTTGAAAGTGGTGAGAAGGTTGTTTAGACACTGACCCCTCTAAAAAGAAATCGGGTTGATTGAATAGGATTGGTTAAATAATATCACCCTCTCCACCTAGACATAAGGCCCGTGCATTTTCCTAATACTCTCGCACCCCCAGGTCTCTGGCCCGAAATTAGTTCAGCCTGGTTGTAAGGATCACCTCCGCTCTATTCCGAGCCCTCGGGCGAGACCGGAGAACTTGAACTTACTATCCTCGGTCTCTCCTATGGTTCACTGTAGACGTGGGGGTGGCAGGGTATAGAGAATGCACGGACATCAGAACAAGTGGAGACAGTAAGCCAATAACATCTAATAAACACTAGTTATCCTTCCTTTTCTGCTAAGTGGTGATCAATTTAATTAATTAATTAAACAATATGATTTCCTCGAACAAGTAAAACACTCACCCAGTAACTTCCTTAATGTTTAACATGCGCATAAAGGACAAGGACCGTGAGAACTGCCGTCAAGAACTGTTGACCTCCTATTTACTCAACGTTTATCGAGTTCGTCGTGTGTAATGGTCAACACACGTCCAGGATCACCCAATCCACCCGATATTTACAATAACATTTCTTGAAGGGCACCCGTTTCCTCACTCTACTATGACGAGAGCTCAAACACGTTGAATCGGCCCCTAGCGCCATCGAAAATAAGCGGCTTCTCAATTCTTTCATGCCCCCGCACTTAAATGCGTTTGCCTGTCTTATTCTGATCTAAACCCAGCTAGCTGTTTTTTGATTAACCTACGATATACTGCGTTAGGGAGCTATATTTAATCACCGCTCCTAGGATCATGCTTACGGCCTCTACTGTAATATTGTAGAGCCATATGGAATCGCTTTTGCAGATCTGGTTCGCAAACGTAACTAAAAACCAAATTCAACGACGCCATCCCAGCTTGGAATAGGAAGGCCCCTTCTCGCAAGCTCGTCTCTTTTTTTAGCTCTCATTTGACCACGGAATTTTCCCCAATCGGCATACAAAGCTAAGTCCGCAACCGAAATCTTAGTCAAAGAAGTCTGTGTAGGCTGAGCTTCAATGAAAGCTTCTGAGGCACTGGATAAATTTTCGGTTGCTGGAGCCCCATGTGGATGTAAAGGGGCATTAGGCCAACCTTCTACGGAAGATGCGTCGGGGATAATCCATTCCTCGGCAGGCTCTTCGGCGACAGGCTCTTCGGCGGCAGGCTCTTCGGCGGCAGGCTCATCGGCGGCAGGCTCATCGGCGGCAGGCTCATCGGCGACAGGCTCATCAGCGACAGGCTCATCTGCGGCAGGCTCATCGGCGACAGGCTCTTCGGCGGCAGGCTCATCGGCGGCAGGCTCATCGGCGGCAGGCTCATCGGCGGCAGGCTCATCGGCGGCAGGCTCATCGGCGGCAGGCTCATCGGCGGCAGGCTCATCGGCGGCAGGCTCATCGGCGGCAGGCTCATCGGCGGCAGGCTCATCGGCGGCAGGCTCATCGGCGGCAGGCTCTTCGGCAGCACATCTCCCATTAGCCCATAATGCTTTTCAGAGTTCGTTGATCAATATTCTTTGAGAATAGCGTTGCGGGGCTCTCACCTTCTCTCAATGCATTATCCGAAAGGTTTACCGATAGCATATCAACCACCATTTTCATCACAGTGTTATCAAACTGATGATCATGACCAAGAGTACTATAAAGCTCTGCCAGGTTGTTGGCTGGATTTCCAAGCTTCAGCCGCAGCAAATGACTTTTGATGTAATTCGGGAGCCAAGTCTCGCCTTCCGGAAGGGTTGAAAATACATCCCTTGTTAGGCGAAGTACGTCATGCAGAGACAGTTCTTTACCGAAGTGCTCAACGTAATGTTTAGCAAGGCATTCGAGACCCGGAATGTCACACTTTCTGGATGCATGGTAAACCAGGACGCTTCTTTTGTACTCTCCTGCGATGCCGCACGTGTCAATATCGGGTGGCGAGAGTATCGTCTCGTAGTTCCCTGAATAGAAGAAATGCACCAAAGTATGGCCGGCATCTTCGTAGACATCCGGCAATGCAATTTCTGAAGTCAAGAACGATTGTTGTTGAAGCTGTGGGCATTTGCAAAGAAATTCCTTCGGAAGCTTATACCGCTTGTTCCCAATCACAAGGGTAATAAACGGCGACTCGTAGGGCCATTTCAAAGATCAGAATGAATGCAACACCAAAGAATTCAAAGGGCTTACGAAGAAAATGGTTGATTATAATCAATCTTCGAAGATCTCAGGACCGGTGTCGTAATTTTGGATCCCATTCGCATCTTGGAACTCTTGTTTTTCTTTTTTGGTGCCATGTCAACGGTAACGCTAGGCAATAGTGTTGAAACGAAACTGAATGAGTAGAGATTATGAGAAGTCGAAGACAAGATTTCCTAACACCCTTTTATATTAGCCCAAGAGAAAAGAGGGGAAATGCAAGTATGAGTTGTTCTGCAAGGCTTGCGAGACACGTCAGATGTACAGGAAAGGGGGTTGGGTACATTCAGCTTTTCGGCCATCTGAGATGTGGTAAAGGACTGGCTTTTAATCATATCACGGATCAGATGAAACTTCGAAGTAAGAAGCCTGGCAACCCGTCGTTTCGTCTGTTCTTAGATACTGAGATCTCTCAGGCATGCGCGTGGCTGCAGAGGCAACCTCCCTCCTGCTATTGAGGGGCATACCACGTAGCAGACAGAAAGAGGGAACAGAGAGCAAGGCGCATTCTTGCATTGTACAGCCAATTGCGTGTAAAATACACCTAGCAGCGTCTTACTTGCTACTGTATTGTAAGACAAAGCTACCATTTTAAAATGCGGACTGAAATGCGGGGTCTTCATCAACAATCCAATCAGCACTCATGCCCGTCGGATTTATTCTCCGGGAACCGAATTCCAATATATGTAACCTCCCTGCGCTCTAGATCAACGGACGACTCAAGGTTGATACCTCCAAAAATTAATGCGGAGACTGGCCCCACCCAGTAAGGGGACTTGTGTGAAGTTGAAACAATATTAACCTCATTACACACACACACAATTCATTACGCCCGGAGGTATCAAGCCTAGAGGGCACCTATACGCTATTTGGTCTTTCCACTGCATACATTTTGTCATAGTCTCATTTTTGAGAGGAAAAGCTGAGCCAGCTGCCAAAAACCCCTCTAGCCCACACGGGTATGTCCTTAACGATTTCTTCTTGTTGTTGTTGTCGTCATATCCTCTCCCCAAAGGCAATAACACCCATCCCTCTGTGACACCGGACCTTTCACGTGTCCATTCTCGATGTAGTTTCGTGAACCTCTTCCCTGAGTAGCGATTTACCGAGAGTACTTCTCATATTAACGCCCGAAGTAGCTGACTGCCTCGCTGGCGGCAACACCAGATAGCAGACGAAGGACTGACGAATCGACTTGCGATCGAACCGGTAGGGCAGGTGAGTTATTGTGAACAAAACCCGGTGAGGATAGGTTGAAAATGAGTAGGCAGGTCGGTTGTTCGAAGGCTCGTCGGCATTGCGACATTGTCGACGTGCGAAGTTGTCGACGTGTCCTTTTGAAGGCTTCCCGCCGCGTCGTCACAACCAATAAAGGAGTTTCTACCGGAATTTCGATTTGGAAAGCTCCCAGCTTCGGTCAGACCTTGCAGTCCAACTTACTGACATCCCTCACCATAAGAAGGTGACTTTCCACGAGGAACCCCGCCGTTTACAGTGGATGGATGGATAGATTTCATTTACCCTGACCCCTCGCAAATTGAAAGCGATATGCAGGATACAACAACTATATATATCCGAGTATGTACATGTAGAGTGATCCACTTCCTGAAAACGAACTTAGAGCCTCGTCAAGGCCTCTCGTGGCCTAATTGCCGCTCCCATTGTTAGGCTGCCCTCTTGGCGCGCGACTGCGAAACCGCTGTGACGCCTCGGCGAAGTCCAGCACGGCATTGACCGTTTTGGCTCGCGAGACGGTGTCTGGTTTACCTTTCTTACCTTCAGTTGAGCCTCCCAGCAGACTCGACACACTATTGAACGCGTCCCCGACTTCTCTTCTGAGCTTCCTCCGCAATTCCCTCAATCTTGGGCAGTCCACCAGAACATGGGTGACTGTTTCTTGCGCGCCGCAGACGCACTGGTCATCCTCGCGGAAACCAAAGGTCTTGGCGTAGGTAGACAGCCAGTTGTGGCCCGTGCGTAGCTGCGTGAACAGGTACTCGGCCCAGCACGGCCCACACCCGCTACTGGGTGTTGGGCCGTGCTGGGCCGAGTACGCCCGGTTCCTGGGCTGGCTTCCATATAATTTCCGAGTGTGCGCTGCCGGCAGCGTGTTATCGATTTTCCTTAAATGACTGCCTTTGGTGCTGGATTTCCACTCGTGTTCCTCCATTTTCCAACTTCTTCAACTGGAGATAAGTTCTGTTTGATATATGCTCGTCGCATTAGAAAACCCCTTATAGCAATGTTAGCCTTCCTATCTACAGCAGCATTCATGGACGTAAAAGAACAGACGCATAATACGATAGGTTTTGGAGATAACGACAGCGCCCGACGCCGAAGAGTAGTGAGCATGTCTAGGTTCATAATATCAACAGGCTATTTAATGTTTCCCTTTTTACATTATTGAGAAGCGGTCTGGATTTGATAACTTACCTGCTTTCTTCAGTATGTACACACGAGACAATAATAAATAACGAGCCTTGATGGCAGAAAATCTGAATCAGAAGGCTCGAGGGGGTCGCAGTTTCAAACCGCCAAATACCCGTGTCCAATCAGCCTTCCGGAGAACCACAAGTTCCCCACTATCGTGTGGCCGAGGGTCTACTTGGGGTTCAAGGATACTTTCAAGTTCGCGGTTTAGAACAAGCTCATTCAAAACCACGGTCCTGATCTTCCAGTAGTCTTGCTGCCTGAGGCTTCGCGAATTCTCATCTTTTATAATTCCCATCCTTGTTCAGTTCCACGTGCTTAATTATTATACACACGGTCATGGAGCCAGACCCATAAAACGATAGTCTTGCTGTTGTCCGAGTGTGGCTGGGAATGTTTCCAAAAGGCTGGGACAGACTATGAATCAATTGATCGATCGATTGGCATGTGGTTTCATAGATCCCAGTCTACTTCCAGAAACGCAGCATCTATTCCAGGAACGCAGCATCTATTCCCAGTAATGTAGCATCTATTCCCAGTAACGCAGCATCTATTTGTTATGGTCTCACGTATCCGTAGATGAGGACAGCGTATTCAGATGAGTAGTCAATATTAAAGAAAGCTATAGTCGACTCTAGATACAAGACGTAGCGCGAGGAAGCAAAAGGAACAGGCTTCCTCGCGTTCAGGGGAACCCATATGCGCCATGTGGGTCCCGCAGATCATTCTCCAAACATCCTGTATACTTCATGTATATCCCTGACAGCTAGGATAAGGTACAGACGCTTGATAAACTGTCTAAAAACATTTGAGTTTAGATTCGTGTGCAGTATCAGGGAAAGAAAAGAAAACATGTATTTTCCTACCATAATCGAAACACAATATGGTTTCCATCTACTCCATTTCCCGCGCTCGAGATACGCCCGCAACGGCCGTGTGGTTTTGACCTCCAATAGGTGCTCCGCACTCTGGGCATCTAGCTTGCTCCATCGGCATACCACACTCTCCAATAGCAAACTCGAAAATATTGTTAGCTAAGTTGTCCCATTAAGGTAACTTGGGACAGTGGACAGATCGAGACTAGGGAAATTTACTCACTGGATGTCCGTTGACGCAATTGTACCAGTGCCCAGAGTGAGTCGCTATTCCTCTTCGCCCACTGACCATGGCCGTCTTGATTGATTCCAATTCTTCTAAAGTCACTGTCTCATATCGCGGCCCTTTGTAGAGACGGGTCATTTCCTGGACCTGTTCTTGGAGCTCGGGGCAGTTCCCCAGTCCGTCGCATAGTTTTAACGCAATGGTGAGGAGATCGCGGATGGTTTCAGTGCGATTTTCGAGCTTTCCAGAATTGGCGCCAGCTTCTTTGGGATTCAGATCCGATGTTGCTTTTGCTGGATGAGTGCGGCGATACCACGCGTCCAGCTGGGCGATTTTCGCAAATGAGATGGTTGCCGTGATGACGATGCGGTAGAGACTTCGTTCATGCGCCTGAGTTATCAAGTCTCGGTAATTTTCCAACACCCGAGTCAACATTGGTGATACTTTGGTAACACCTGGCCGTGCTTCTGGAGGATCTTTTCTTGACTCCGCAACTTTAAACAAATGGCTAATTGCAATTTCTTGGGATTTCATCTGAATTAGCCTTGCGCCGAGAGTAATTTGACTATCAGGTTCCTGGATTGCTAGATTCGTTGCCTCCATTCTGGCTGATAGGGAGGCAATTTCGTCCTGTTCCAGTTTCTGGCTGGTGGTAATCGCATCCATGAGCCGTTTCATCGGTTGATTCTCGGCCTGCATGGTTTTGCTAAGTTTCAAGGCCTCTATATCAAGTGCTTTGAGCTTTGCAGCGGCGTTCCCAGGGAGCAGAAACGCCCCCTTGGAGTTGAGCTTGTGTTCAATATCATTCAGACGCGATTCAAGGTTTGCGAGGTCTATGCGACCTTTGGCAAGGAACCGCTTGTAAGTCTCGTCCATGACAGCACGATTGACAACACGATTGTAACGTTTCGTCACAAATTGGCGAATGGGCTGTTTACAGTCAGGGCACGAGGGTATGGCTGTGGCGAGAGAAGAAGAAAGATCGCGGAGGTCTTCGAACTTTCCATCTTTATCCCTTGTGTATACTTGATCCAGGCCAACCAATCCATCAACCGACTCACTTGTAAAGAAATGACCGCATCCAAGCACGATAATCGGAGTTTCATCGAGGTTGATTTCGGAATAGTCTTTCATTTCGATGAAGTCAACACGAGCATCACTCTTGTCGCCGCACTTTTGACACAGATTGTTTGGACAATCTTCCCCACAGAGGCTTGGACACTGGTGGCCGCATTCAAGATTTTTAGTGCATCGCTTATCGCAGGGAAGTCGATTGCATGGTGCCGCACAAGGCATTGAGCAGGAGCCTTGATGGGCGCAGGACCAGGTGCATTTCTCGATGCATGGTGCACATGCCTTTTCGCAAGTTGAGTCGCATGCTGAATGCGAGCATCGGACCTATGGCATGGTTAGTGTTTCTGTATAATGATGAGATAATGGGTGATTGTGAGTCTTACTTCGCACTTTGCCTCGCAGGAACCGCAGCTTTCCCCATCGTGGCATTCCTTGGGACACCTATGGTTGCAAACACCATGTGGACGGTCACATATTTTTGTGCACTTCGGATGCTTGGTTATTCTTCTTCCGTCAACAACTTCCTGGAGACAATTTCCACAGCAATCACTGCAGTTGTGGCCACAGCTGAGGATATCGGTGCATGGCTCAGGGCAACGGAAAATCGGGGACGTGACATCCTTAAAACAGCCAACCTTGATTTTATGGCCACACTTAGGAACAGTCTTTTCAACCTCAACATCGCACTTGATGAGCTCCAGGTTCAACATCTGATGGCAATAGAGGACCTTCTTGATATGACCACAAGGAAGCTCAACGTCTTGAATCTTCGTCAAGCAAAGGCCACAATCTTCACCACAAAGCTTAGGGCATTCATGGTGACAGGTTGATCGGATACGTGGGCAAGGCTTTCCGCACGCAAAGCCGTCGTGCATGACCGTCGAATGGCACTTGGCCTGGCATTGATGGCCACATGGCTCAAGTCGTCGGTCGCACGGGAGACTGCACCCACCCTCTGGACTCTTCCTTTCAAAGTCGTGAGGCTCAGAGCATAGAATAGGCGTATCTGGATGGCGAGGACAGCACAGAGCCAACTCCGTACCAACTGCATTCGCACGGGAGAGCTGAGAGTGGACATCGGCCCACATTTCCACATTGAGATATGTTTCGGCATTTCCGATGAGGTACATGCCATGTTGAGCCCGGCTGAGGAGCACGTTAATGCGGTTCTCGGTGCGCAGAAAGCCAACCTTGCGCTTTTTGTTGCTGCGAACTAGGGAGACCACTATCACTTTTGCCTCCTCGCCTTGGAAATTGTCGACTGTGGCAAGGCGGAGCGTCTGAAGTAATGTCTTTTTCTCAAGTGCCTTGCGACTATTTGACTCTGGATCCTCATCTTCCACCTTCTCAAACTCATCTGCAGCCAAGGTTTCTAGGTCTCGCTCGCTGAGGCAAATCTCGAAATCTTTGCTAAGCGATGTCCTGAGCTTCCGCAACTGCCCGGTATATGGGGTTAAGAGGGCAATATCCGTGCTCTTGTACTCTCCTTGCCGAACAAGATGCCGAACAAGAGCAGTAGCCATATCGACCTCCCACTGGTTGCTATGAGACTTGACACGGCTGCCGTCATCTCTCGAGTCTTCCTCGCATTGATGGTCCAGCCAGAAGAGGTTGTCCCCCATTCCAACAACATTGGGTAAAGCTGTGGTGCTTTCATGGTCCTCGAGTTTGGGATAGACCCTCCTGATAAGTTGCGAGATTTCGGGTCTCATTCTTCGCTGTACATTAAGCTGTGCAATAGGGGCAGGCTTGAGACCTGGCTCGCCGAGAGCGCGTCTCTCAAACTGGCTTCTGTCTAGCTGCCATGCCATTCCTGTGGATGATTCAAGACTGAGTGAATAATTTTGAATCTGGGGTCGCAGCTGTCGATGATCTCCAATCTGAATGAAGTGCTCAACACCTGGCATGAGGGCTGAGATGACGTGGGCTTCCATCACTTCTGCTGCTTCCTCGCATATAATGACCTTTGATCCTAAGCGGCGCAATGTCTTGATGTGGCGTGCAAGGGATGTTGTCGTGATTCCGATCACATCTGCTTGAATCAGGGCTCGGCGATTGACCTCATCATGGACTGCATTGATGTCGTTGCGAAGGCTCGCGGCGTGATCAATGGCCTCAAAAATCCGGGCAATTTCGCTTTCCCGCCACTGTTTGAACCACTCCATTGCAAGAATCTGGCGTTCCGGCTTTGTGAGAGTATGAATATCTTCCTGGGCAGCACGTGTCAAGCGTTCCAAGCGCACAACATCAACTTCATCCTCGTTCTGACCTTTCTGGATTCTCATCGATTTGACCCCAAGCCAATGAAGCAATTTGTCATCCGTGACAGTTGTGAACCCTTCCAGATCCGGTCGGTCAAGCTGCTCATGTATAGCAGGCCATTTTCTGCGCACGAAGTTCCCCATAGCGGCCCAAGATAGGCCCTTTTGAGACTGGTGTAGAGGTTTCATTGCATATCCAGCATCTTCCATGTGGGCTTCGAGTTCCCCGTAGGACTTGCCGAGGGTCTGCGACTCTACCTTCGTCTTCCCAAAGTCTTTACTGACAACGCGAAGGTTCTTGCCTTCAAGCTCGGGGGCCTGACTGCGGCCACCAATGCGTATCACTTTCTGGATGCCTACATCAAGAAGGTGCTTTAAGAATTGGTCCAAGGCATGGTTGGTATAACACCTATGGTTCCCGTAAGTAAGAATACCGGAAGGCATGAACTCACTACTCACATCACAATGATCGGTTTAAGGTTTGCATTTTTCTTAATTTCAAGCAGAGCTTGGACAACCTTAACGCCTAAATAGGACTTTCCGGTGCCTGGTGGGCCTTGGATTAGGGCATACTCTCGTGTGAGAGCTGCGATAAGTCCCTGACACTGGCCATAATCTAGACCAGTCTGGGTTTGCAGCTTCAAGGTGTCAACGGACTCAGGGGTACTCGGATCCAATGCAACGTTGTCAGCGGTAGGGGTTGCGATCGAAGTCAGGGGAAAGATAAACCCTGGTTTACGCGCATATGCCGGTGGGGGGATATTGTGTCGATCTTCATCACTCTTGTAGTCTGGCAAGACCCACTTTCGGAATGCCAAATCTCCTTCGCGTTGGATTTGTTGCAGGTTTTCCAGGATAGGGACGAACGTGGCAGGGATCAAGCCATGGAATTCAACCAGAATGCCAGTGAGTCTCTCACTGTAAAGCTGGCCCAGGAACATCAGTTCATGTTGTAAACAAGCCGCAAGTTTGACCGTAATACTAGGTGAATGTCTGTCAGACACAAGACTGCTCTTGTTCTGGTGCGCTTGGTTTTTGAAAGCATTCTTCACGGTCACTTCGAGGAAGATAAGCTTTCTATGAGTTCCTTGGGACGTCAAAAAGCAGATGAGGCTTCCCTCATCAAGTCGACTAGAGTCTTCCCACCATTTGGATTGCTCTTTGGAGGTCCTTTTGCGGAGCTGTGGTGGAATAGAAAAGGATACAGTTGCTTCGAGCTCATTCCTGTCATTGATAAATATGTGTTGAACTTGTGCCCCCGGGTAGAGATGTGCCGCGCTGTCCTTGCCTGATAGATAAGGACTTCGTGTTAAATCAGTCTGCTGCTGCAGACCCCTAAGAACATCTTTCGCTGAGCCAAAGATATCGTGGCGTAGCAGTCGGAACGTTGAATCAATATATCTTTGTAAAGGGTCGGCGAGAAAGTGCGGTTGTAGGAAATTGGTAGAGGGTAGATATTCTGGATTGATGTTGACAATCTCTCCAAGAGTAGGAAGAATCAGAATTTCGGATATATCTGCGAGGTCGTTGTCGTGTCTCCCGCCAGGTGTTTGCACATCCATTGGAAAAGACGACAAAACTGGCCTAGTCCTCTGGGGATCTCCCTCATGCACCCTGGGTGTAACAAGGTTGCGGCTTGCGCTAGTTACCAGGCTCTGCATGACTTCTATTCTGCTCTGAAGTCCGTCGAGGTCGGCTTTCGAGCATTCTTCCGTTATTTTAGAGGCCAGTTCGCGGGCTAGGTTGAGCAGTACGGGGAGTTCATCGTGAAATCGAGCGCGTCGGACCCTTGACAAGAGCTGGTAAAGGGCATTTAACAGCAATTTTACCGTGTCTAGTGAAATAACCGAGGCAGATTCGCTGGTTTCTTCACCTCTGCCCATGAGGCTCTGGCAGACATCACTCAGATATCTGATCGCTCGATCTCCATTCGTGCCACCGAAGGATGTGTACAG
>CAJVOY010000140.1:0-35460 GCA_911197225.1 Penicillium salamii | reverse complement strand
GGACCAGTATTCGAGTATCAAGAGTACTCGAAGAAGCAAAGACCTGCGCACCATCTTGATGATGTATTTTGTATTTCAAAATCATCATTGGAGAAATAAAATGAGCCCTAGGTAGAAGCAAACCAATTCCAGAATCATAACTTCAAGATTCAACCTTCGTTATCGAGAGCGGTATTCCCAACCCTCCTGTCTTTATGGTTTGCGGTCGGCTAGTCTTCCCGCTGCAATAGAATGTATCTACCATCAGGGCGTGGAGCGAACAAAATGGTCAGTATTTTGGTGCGTCGTGGATGTGTTGACCGGGCGTTGATCAGCGTTGATGAGCGTTGATGAGCGTTGATGAGGGTGTTTGTGTCGTATGCGGCCGGGCGGTGAAGGTGAGTGGTCAACGTCTCACGGCCTTAGCGCGAGCCTTTTATTGCCATCTCACCCACATGACAGAGATATCAGTTTGTCGACGATCGATGGATCCGTAAAGTCTCGTACGTAGCAATGGATTATCACTAAACAGCTGTTCTTCTCCAAATGTACATCCATACATCCTCAGACTCAGGGGCTTGCTTCTTAGTAAGCTCCTCTTCTGTATATCCAAGCCGAAACTGGCTCTAGTGGTAATCAACCACTGACACTATCACAAACAAGGCACCGTGTATATAAGCATTAATTACATAATGAATGCCAAGGCCCTCGCTTAATGGTCCATTTCCGTCCACCGTGGAAAGTAATGCCTGCGGCCGCACTTCCCCGTGCGAAGATGCTGACTAGTCAACCCCGGGAGCGCAGGGGATAGCATATGATTAGACCTCGCCAAACGCGGGTTTGGGTTGGGTTTTCAATTTCCTTACCCGCCCATGGGCAACCCACCGCGGGTTTTGGCTTTGATGAACCCGCCCATGGGCTCTTGGCGGGTACCCGCGGGTTGCCCAAAATACCCAAAAACATGCATAAATCGTGGATAAACTTGATTAGTCATCTAGTGTAATTTTGGTCATTTATTTCTGTCACGCTTTTGAGTGGATATTACACTGAAACAATGAACGCCATCGACCTGGAAATATATATCCTCTACAAGTAGATCACTGCCCCCATCGCCCTGCTTTACACATCTGAAGGGATTACAGGCCACATTGATGATTTTATGTAAATTCATCAATGAGAATCTTTCGAGTGAGCTCAAAAATATTATCCTTAGTTCGATCATTTAAAATCAGTGATTTGGACCTTCTCAGTGTCCTCCCAAAGTCGTATTCATCTCCGGGCGGGTTGGGTTGGGTTGGGTTGGGTTTTGGGTACCCGCGGGTTTTACGCGACTCAGGAATAGATAGATCCAAACGCACGACGCGACTGGAACAAAATCCACAATCAAGTACTCAAGATGAAAAAAAATCCCCCCTTCTTCCAATACCAGTGGCCTTTTACTTCAGTATGGCGTCTTCTTCCTCATCATCGCGATCAATACATCGGCCTTTCAGTCCACTGCTCTCCATTGAGCCGTCATCTGACGGCTTCTTGGATTCTGACATTCAATCCTCCGTAAGAAAATGGTCCCTTCCACTAGCCTCTGAGTGTTGCGGCGCTACCTACATGTATACTAAGATGGACCGCAGCCTTTGACAGGACCCCGCAAAACCTACGACATAACTACTCGAAGACCTCCAGCGACACTCCGACGTGTGGGACCTCAGCACAGAAAGAAATGGATTGCGTATGAGTCGCATCTAGAGACAGAGTTTCTTGAATGGTGGAAGGAAACAGAGTACGGCCAAAAGCTGAACGGAGAAGGCCAATCCCAGATCAAATGGTCCACCGGATCGCGTCACGCTGATGTGTGGAAACACTTTGACCAGGTGGCTGATATTGATTCTGGGCGTCCTCGAGTCATCTGCCAGGCTTGTCTCACTGTGCTTGATCATCCACAGTATAAAGGGAATGGGACAAGCGCCATGAGTAGACACAAAAAGTCTAATACTTGTCGTAAAGGGAAGAAAAAGGGATTTAATCAGTCATTGATTTCGGATTCTTTGCAGAACCATTTCACGAGAGACTCACCCAGTGTCCACAGAGTGACAACATTTCAAATCGAGGAGCAGATATTGAAGACAATTACGTGTCTTCGTTTGCCTTTCCAGACGGTGGAGAACCCGGTGTTTCAGAGGCTACTCAGCCTTTTATATTCTGGTCCCGGAGAATTGGAACTCCCGTCAGCGAAGACCCTGCGGAGACGGCTCCGGGATGCAGTCAATTGCCAGCAAGAGTTACAGTTACAAGATCTGCCTGAAGATGCCAAGGTTTCCCTCGCTTTAGATTGTTGGACCAGTCCATTTCAGCAGGCATTCATGGCAATCACGGTTTATTTCATCGACAAAGATTGGAACTATAGGGAAATGCTCCTCGGCTTTGAGCCGTTGCACGGTCCTCATACAGGCAACAACCTTAGTGATGTTTTGCACCGGTTACTGGAGGAACGAAAACTTCTCGATCGTATTTTTAGCGTTACTACAGACAACGCTACCAACAACGACACCATGATACGCGCCTTACAAGAGAGACTGCTCTCTATCGGAGCTATTAGCTCCAGGGAATCAATAGTCCGGGTTCCCTGCATGGCTCATGTGATCCAGCTTTGCCTGAAACAGCTACTGGGACATATCAGGGCAGCACCTAAGAATAAAGAAGTCAGAGCCTTTTGGTCCGACACCCAAGCCCACGGGTTGAAGGATTCGATCAACTATGGAGACGTGGCTCATACACTGACAAAGGTGAGCCAAGATATTCACTTTTTCAATATACTCAGAGCACTGACAGCATTAGATTCGATCCTTTGCGATCTTTGTCAACGCAAGCCCACAACGGCGTGATGCTTTTTTATGCCTCCAATCAGGTGGTACTCGGCTTTTTCCGTTACATGACGTTCAGACACGCTGGAATTCAACTTTTTTGATGCTTCGCCGAGCACGCCGGCTGAGAAATGTAATCGACAAATACTGCTGCGATCATGAATACTCGCAGCTCAAGGTTACCGACGTTGAATGGAGGCAAATTGACTACCTCGTTCATTTGACCAAACCGTTTTTTCAGTTCACCATGGCTCTGATGAAGACCAGAGACGTCACAATCCATAGTGTGTTCCTTGTGTATAGGAAACTACTGGAGCATATCGAACGGTCGAATCGAAGATTGAAGAGAAAGACAACACCCTGGAAGAAAGACATGTATGGCGCGTTGCTTGTGGCGAGGCAGAAGCTGAAAGAGTACTACGAAAAAACCTACCGCGACCACGGTTTTCTCTATGGCACTGGAACATTACTTGCCCCTCAGTATAAACTGAGTGCTTTTGATGCTCGAGAGTACTCAACTTGCCATGAAGATACGTCAAAAAGGTACTGTGAATATTTGAGAGCATCTTTCACACAGTATCAGCAGCAGAACCCCGAGTTGCTATTCCGTACGGTCCAGCGATCTTCCAATTCGCATAGCACAGAGCTTGATCGGCTACTCGAGCCACCTGGTGCATCGATTTTCCATGAAGGAGTAGAGTATGACGAAGTGGACCAGTATCTTCGCGAAGGCACGAGCAATCAGTACAACACACTGGAACAACTGACTGACCTCGAATAGCCAATGTCCCTGTGTCGCCGCGACTTTATTGGAAAGAACACGAGCGCGAATTCCCAGTGCTGTCTAGGCTCGCACGAGACTTGCTTTCAGTCCCTGCCACCGGCGCGGGTGTAGAAAGGCTCTTCAATAGCGCACGAGACATTTGTCATTATCGCCGAGGGTCTCTTCACGAAGGGACCATTCAAGACTTGATGATGTACATGTGCTCAGAAAAGCTCACACTAGAGGGACAGCAATTGATTCGTCTGGAGAAACCGTTGGAGAGCGAGAGCCAAGAGGCACTTGAAGAGGATGAAGCGTTGAAGGCAATCGAAGAGGATGCAGAGCCGATCAGCGACAATGAGGAGATTGAAGAGAGCGAGAATCTCGAGGGTAACTCTGAGCCAGAGGAGACATACCAAGTGGAGTGTACGGTGGTAGAGACCGGCCGGAGCTCTATACACAGACATATTCACGAACCTGAACAAGAAGAAGAGAGTGTGGAGGAAGACGTGGTTGATTACGACGAAGCAGATTTACTTCCGCCTCCAATCATGCAATTGAGTGATAGAAGCCAGAAGAGATCTTCTGGTCGGGTAACAATGCCCTCCAGCAGACTGCGAGGTTACGAGGTATACTAGTCTTTATAATTAGCCAATTTGATTTCTTCAAGCCCTTCATGTTCCTTTCCAAATATTCACAGCTAGAAGCTAGTAGTTACGCCATCGAAACAATTAGATAATCGAAAATTACTGCATAACTTAGTGTAAAATGATCAGTCAGCTTTTTTTGCTTTTTTGGGTAATCGCGGGTACCCATTTGGGTCTTGGGTTGGGTTTCCCGGATGACAACCCGCCCATGGGTTTGCTGACTAAGACCCAACCCGGCCCATGGGCTGGGTTTTCGCGGGCGGGTTTGGGCGGTGGGCGGGTTTTGGCGAGGCCTACATATGATCGAACAAGATATCACGTGATGTACTCGTTGCTGGGTACGCGTTGCCAAAAGGTACAACCCAACCCTCTTCTACCCCGCCCAACCACTTGATATTCAAAAAAACGATCATCCCAACGGCAAGACTGTCAATAAATCTCATCCAAATTAATATTCCACGACCAAGGATCCAGCAACTCGGAATGGAGTACGAGAAACACTTCATTCCTCTGGAATCCGATCCTCAAATATTCACGAGTTTGATGCACAACCTGGGTGTTCCTCAGTTTTACAAATTCATTGATATTTGGTCTCTGGAAACAGATCAATTAGAGAACATTCGTTTTAATATCCGAAATCCTGTCGAAGCCTTGATCCTTATCCTGCCAGACTGTCCTGCGTATGCAGAGCAGAGAATCGAACATAGCATTTCGAAAGAAGACATTCTTTGGCTGAAGCAGACTATAAACAATGCCTGCGGACTTTATGCCATCCTGCATTGCATTTGCAACACTTTGGACACTAGGAAACTTGGTAGGACATTCCGCTTCATCCCGCATGGCATATAATACCAACTAAAGTAAATAGATCCAGGCTCCTTCATCGATGGTCTTATGAAGGAGATATCAGCCGAACCCGCCATATATCTGCAAAATTCGCCTGACCTGGATTTAATCTATCGCAATGCCGCTTTGAGTGGCTCTTCAGAGCCTCCTGCCGCTGAGACTGAAATCGACCATCATTATATATGCCTGGTCAGGCGTTCAGGTTGTCTCTATGAATTGGATGGGGACAGAACCGGGCCAATATACCGAGGTAGCGTGAACGATGATGAGGACACATTGTCAGAATTGGGCTGCAATATTCTCAAAATGTATATGAACAACTGCCCCGAGGGAAGCTTCAGTCTGCTAGCTCTGGTGAATTCTAGCTAGTGCAACATTGGAGAATTGCTCGACTGGAGACAAATCATTTACAGACATGTTATCATCGGTAAGAACGCTCCAATTCAAGAGAGGGTGACTGAAGAGATTTCGGAGATCACATATTCCCCATGACGCTGCAATGTGGAGTGGCGTCCATCCCTCATGATCCTTAGCATTGACATCGACTCCCATTTGAAGCAAATGGTCAATGACGTCTAAGAAACCCGCTCTCGAGAATTGCGACCTTGGTCCAGCAACTGCAAGGTGCAGTAAAGTAGAGCTTCCTCGCTTAGTGTTCGTGGCTCGATGGGGATCGGCACCATAGCCTAATAGGATCTGCGTTGCACTAGACCAGCCAAACTCGACTGACCACATGAGGGGTGTTCTACCACGATTATCAGCGCAATTGATGAGGGTATCGAGATCATCTCGTTTCAATGGGCGAAGATAGTCATCCAGGGACACTTTCTGGTTTATACGCAGTAGTACTTGGTGAAGTTCTGTAAAACCCCGGGTATTCAAATACTGCGTCCCACTTTCGCTAAGGGTCAAATCAAAGAGAACCCCAATATCCTCACACCATTTGCCAAATTCCAGCGCGGAACCACCTGTAATTGCGGTGGATATCAAAGCAGAATCAAGCATTGATTCCATCGGGGTACTACAAAACCAAGGTTAAATCAGTTGCGCTAAAATAGCCGGGAGGATTGAAGCCTACTTTCCAATGTCGTCAATCCAGTGGGTATTTACCCCAATAGAAACCAACCAGGAGCAAACGTGCATTGCCCTGCCAGCGCCGTGGGCTTTCCAGCAGTAGTATGATGCATACTGGCCAATTTGTTAGCAGCAAATCAAAATTTTAAGGCAAGGAATAAAAATAGTCTCACGTAGAGCAGCCCCAGACCATAGGGGTCTACATCATGAATCGATGCGTTCCCGCTTCTCAGGAGAGCCGTAAGTGCTGGTATATCTCCGTCTTGTACTACAGCAAATATTGTCGATTCATATGGCCTCACATAAATCATCGTGCAGTTTCGATTAAAAGTGTCCTCAATCGAGATACCTGTACAGAAGATGGCTGCTGAATCTGGCCTTGTCAAATACGCTTCGTACAAAGTGATAATGGCGTACTTACCACATGGGAAAGCGAAAAGTGGGGATCTGGTTGAGTCCGAGATGTAGACCGATGAAGGGTTTAGCTGCGGTTGGTCATTCAGCCCGTGGAGCTGGTAGTTGTCTACGCCCACTTGATGGGTGTGGGGCTGCATCATGGCAGATGTCATATCATATGTTGCAGCAACCGCCATGCCTTTTTGAGGTTCGAACGCCTGATGAAAATCATTCGACTGCTGTAAGCAAGTCAGACCCAGGGGATTGTTTGCTTCCAAGCCATTCTCGTCCTCTTCCGTTGTGCTTCCATGCAGTTCAGTTTCCGTATATCTCGGCGGAAGACTTCGTCTCTCTTCACGAGAGCTGTTGATATGATGTCTGTAAGGCACTGGTGCTGGAGTTTGACACAGGGTTTTAGCGACAAGAGAATCGAACCACCTACAACTAAAATGTTGTGCTTACCATCGAATTCACTGTGAAGTTTCTCAATGGCAGTATTAGCGAACGTAGAACAAGATTGGCACCGACTCATGTAGGCATGGGGTGATTTTTTCCACGTGCAACCTACGTTGGAGTCGGCTCTTTTCGCTTTTTTTGACATCGACCAAGCTCTGCCATACTTAGTATAGTTACCGGAGACAACAATTGTTAGCCTTACCGGATGAAAGTTCGCGAAATTGATTTTCAAGTGGCGCGCAAAACAGCTTGCTTCGATTTTGTACCACGTGCTGAACAATTTTCGCAGCTACATGGACGCCAAGCTTTCGAAATTGGCGTGGAGAGATACTATGGAGAATCAATAGCATATGGGCAGGTCCAGCACGTGTTAAAACTATCCATAGCATGGCACTGTACGTATTCGAATACCAGTTATCATGTCCTGGGATGACGGAATTTTCAATATCGTGGAGGGACGTGATGAGCAGCTGCGCTTTTTCCGATCCAGGAACAACGGCAAAACCAGACAGCCCATTTTTCTCGATCTGATGAGCCGTGTTTTGGATTTTCAGACAAATCTTCTTTAGTTCGTCTCCGCGACGTATGGTTGTCTCTTTTGCCTTTTGAGATCTAAGACCAGGTGGCTTGGCCAGTGTTCCCTCCGAGGTGCTCGAGGTGGGCTTCTCCGGAGAATTTCGTTCAATCTCCCGCGCCGAAAGATCAAATTCTATAGATCTTGAGGCGAAATTAATCTCCACTAGCAATCGGCGTAAAGTGAGATCATCAATCCCATCGTAGCCGTTTGTCCACCTTTTGTGACTACCATTTACAGTAAGTAAAACGCCGACTACCGCCATGGAGCGCACCGATTAGGAAGCAAGACAAGCACAAAGCGAGCCGGCAGATTGGACAGCGAGTTGACAGGGTGGACAGCGAGTCGACAGGGTGGATAGCGAGTAGATAGGGTGGACAGCGAGTCGACAAGGTGGATAGCGAGTAGAGAGGGTGGACAGCGAGTTGACAGGGTGGATAGCGAGTAGAGAGGGGCTGGGCTAATCGTTGGGGTAAGAGTGGAGTTCGAAATCAATAGGTCTGCACTCACAGAACGTTGATTGGTCATTTGTCGGTATCATCCTCGGGAAATGTATAACGGTATTTTTCAGTAATGGCCAGACATAGCCGTGTTACCCAGTCCCGTCAACCGTGCTTTACACGCATCACAAGACGAAAACAAGGAGGTAAGATCGCGAATTTTAGCGTTAAATACTAACCAACAGTGGTACTATGGGGATCGCAACATGTAGGGCGTAGCGCCTGGCGACTCACAGATTTTCTAAGAAAGATTGTCACTGTCTAATTTACCATAGTGGCGCTAGTAATGATAAAGAAAATTGGTATTTGTTGTTTCCAAGTACGGTGATGGCCAAGTTATTAATGATGTGCACTGAACCTCATCGAGCGCATCGAAGACAGGGGCGCTTGCAGACCCCGCGAAAGCCCATTCGCCGGCCCTCCAACCTTGTATAGCAAAGACCATTATCATCGGCGTCTTCATCCCGTTTGCTTTTGCTTGTCCCGTCGATTGATATAATAAGTGATATAAACTCCCAAAGAGGCCCTGGGCAAGAACTTTTCCAGCCCACCTTAACATGTATATGGGCCAATAATGGACTCTTTTTTGTTGCAGCCCAGGACAAAGACTCTGCTCCAGCCAATCGCTGGAGCGTGCATCAACCTTGATGGTGATGAATTGAATACTACTGACCCAATGATATACTTGTTCTTTGCAAATGATGGCAAGCCGTAAGCCTCGCACTGGTTTTAGAGCCTGCTTCATACTGATATAGATAGGGCCGAACGACGCCAGACAATTCATAACGCTGGTTCGATTTTATCCCATGAAGCCCTCGTGAGTCTCAGACCGGGATCTATTTTGCTATTGTTAAGCACGACAGGGTACGTATAGCGAACGATCTTGGCGATACTTATTGCATATTCATCTAACATGCTATGGGACAGATGCGGCATACTGCCGGACAACGAACCCGCCAAGGTGTAAGACCACCTGATATTCAAACAATTGTTCACTAACTCACTCGCACAGGATAATTGTCAAAGGGCCAAAGTTGAGCCCAGGTGACCATTGCCCAGATCACTGGAGGTCGGTATTTGCTTTTTGTCGAGGGCCACTGGCAAGGATGATTTCTCAAAGCTCGGGAACCGACGTTTTTTCTCGTGTTCCCATTGTACGCACGCTCTTTTGGAATTTAATCAGAGGCCAAATAAAAGAAGGTGACAGGAAAAACCTAAATTGGCTCATTTCCTACTGTCGTCGGAAATTTTTCGACAATTCAGAATCGAGCAATCTGCTAAATGCGGAGGATTTACTGGAACATCTGTCGAGGGACACAGTGATACTCCCATGGGTATGAATAAGGGACAAAGTTCTTGTATATGCCTTAATAGGTTAAATCTATTCAGATAATGCCTTAGCTCAATCAAGAAAGAGAGTTGGTTCCAAGTCTGAGGATATAGTATCAATGCGTGACTATGTGTCAGAGACCTGCTAGTTCAAAATTTTGTCATATTCTCAGTGTTTCCCCATATTTCCAGTCTTCTATATTGCCTAGACAGGCCAGTAGGCAGTTTCAAAAGGGTGGCGCTTTTCCAGTCATAAATTACGTCATTGGTATTCCTAAAGAAGATAATAGCTGGGGTTTCCTAGGTAATCTAGAAACTTGTATTTGCAATAACAACAACGACTGCATGATCATGATTTCCAAGCAATTGTGAGGGCCACCATAAGACAAATTATATTCACTTTCTGATTGGTGATACACATCCATTCCTACTTGTCATCTGCCGATCGGATAGTATTTAAGCAACCCAGGAACTAGCGTCCGGGCAAGCTTGGACGTGAACAAAACAATGATATATTAGCCCCACAGAAATTGAAAGCGGTCAAGCATGTGTTGATGCTGGCGCACAGTCATTGAACAATTTATTATAAGCCAAAATGTCGGAGGCTGTGGCTCGTGAGCGGTGCATATGGGTGGTAGCTGACGGAAATCACTGTTCAAACACCGTTCCGATTGACTCGCATAAACGGAGTACTGTGCTTTCTGTTGTTGTTCAGAGGTATTAATTGACTTATTATTTCAGAGGGATACATGTGCCTATATATACAACAATGAGCCAAGTTGATTTCCAATCAACTTGGTCGTCCGTATAGACACTTCGGGGCTAATTCCGACGGTGCGGCTTGGTTCCTGATCTGCACCAGCCTCATATCACAACACGAGCGATTCTTTTTGGGCGCGTGATCCTCGGCTGAGGATGGTTTCGAAAGGAATAAAGCAATGCGAATATACGACATATTCATATGCGCATTAATATTGTTCATATTGTGAGACTTTGTCAACAAAAGAGGGTCGCAATGTTACTAGTGCGCCCGAGGAATAATCAGCACCCTCTTTCCTGATGATCGTTAAGGCTCTCAACGACCTTACTAAGCTCATCCCTATTTATTCTGCACTTCAGCGAGATTTCAAACACCAACCTTTTTTTGCCAAGACTGCGCCTCGGAGGTCTGAAAGACCTATCTCTGTTGCTGCCGAAATTATGAACGGATTGAAGCAAGACAAAAGCACCAGCATTCCTCGGGTCATTTGAAATTCCAGGACTGAAGAGACGTGAGATGCCAGCCGGAGGAAATGAGGACCATCCATTGCACGTCATGAATCAATCCGCAAAGAGGCTGTTTTCTCACGTGATTCGAATGCCGACACATCAGAACATGACCTGCTGCATAGAGTCAACTAATAGAATGGCAGAGGTAGACAATGCGGACCTAATAATGACTCATCGTCGATATGAGCAGTCACAGGGAACGGATAGACAGCATACGATCGCATCGGCATCGAGGAGCTCGAGCAGACAAGATTGCTCACTTCGCATTCGACCCGAGTGACGGGAATAAGAGGGGTGTCCTGTTCTGCGATCCAAGTCAGCAAGGCTTGAACTACTTGGACGAGATTTTGAAATTTACCTTTTCATAAAGTTTGCAGAACGCTCGCTTGAGACGAAACGATCAATTAGCTTCGTGGTCATGTTTTACCGACGAGACCATTTACAATTGTCTTCATCAAAGCAGTCACCATTCATGCCATTTGACATGATGCTGTATCCAGTTCGTCGCACTCTCCGGCTGTCGCTTCGAATAAGCCGCGCTGGGTGCACCGGGCAACTTCTGAGAGCCAAAGGCGCGTGACGGAATACCTGTGACAGGAAGTTGTACAGTCGCAATGAGATAAGACCTCGCGATGGGGACGGCGAGAGGTTCATACACTCCGCCGTTCGTGGTGTGGAGGCGGTGAGGTCGAGGCGCAAGAGGCGATGGGCACGCGTCGTAGTGCCACCTTGGTCTTATCTGCGATCTGGCGATAGGACTCCCAACATGGATGTTTCACAGTGGCAGTGGGCTGCTCCTATGTACAATGGCATGAAAATCAGTAGAGGTGTTCGTGTTTTGGAGCACAAAAACTCTCACAGATAAACGATATAGCGCAGAAGAGGACGCGATTGTTGTGATATGAAGCTGGTGCAGATCAGCAACCAAGCCCACCGTCGGAATTGACTCTGATGCGTCTATACGGACGACCAAGTTGATTGGAAATCGCTCATTCTTGTATATATATGCTCACGTATATCTATGAAATAACAGGTCAATTCATACCTCTGGACAATAACAGCGATAAATCACTCACATTGCCAGGAAGAATAGACGTCTCAAGCCTCTATGCAGGGAGCCTCGCAATCGGATGTACGCACCTTTTATTGGCCCTTTCTTCTTCACCTAGTGTGTGCTCCGTGGTTTGAAGCGACGGGGCCAGGGATAGTGTGTAGGTCATGGCCCGTGCAGAGCACTAAGAGTGCAGTGGCCTCAGGGGCACTCTAGTGCGATGTCAATGGTTCACTGTCATTCATTAGCTTGTAGATCGGCGACATAATCCATGACTCACATACTCTGGCGGCCAATACTAGGGACGAAGATACGGTAAAGAGCTGTGACTCTTGCGCTCGTGTATTGTGGTCAATTGTCCTCGGTTCTATTGAAATAGCATCGTCTTCAGGATCAGTAGAATTCAGACAGGTCAAGCTAAGATTCACATACCTGCGACACGGATGTTCGCGCTGTATCTTGGGAAGACGCACACAGAGGCTGTACAGTAGATGAGTTCAGACGGCTGCTGTGACGGAGACATCTTTGCATAGACACTTGGACCCGCCAGCCTAAGTCTTGTCTCTTTGATCGGCTGGAGAGAATGGCAGTGAATCTGGTGGGAATCATACCTGTATCTCTCACAGGCACTGTCTGGCTTGCTTATCCACGATGTATCTTATAAATGTCAGTACAGTGGGAAGTTCAGTGTTGGATCACTGGGGAAAATTCTATCAAGTGACTCAGATACAAGCCTGCTCGATTTTGCAAAGTCAAGGGGATAAATTGTAGAGCAAATTGCCGGGGGTAGAGGACTTATTTATAGGCTTGTCGGCTTCTGTCAGTCACAAGCTGGGTGGGCAGTATTGAAGGACACCTGTCTAATTGAGGCCTGTTGAAACCCACGTCTTCTTTTACTGCAACTATTTGCAGCGACATCTTTTGCGTTTAGATTCTCAGCGAGAGAGACGAGTGAGAGTCGTGTTGAAGAACAGGATGCTTAGTTGGTCAAAAAACGTTGGCTGACCGTTGAATCCTTTACGTCTTTAAAATTGAGGCACTGAATATTATTCAATCCGCAATGGCAGGCTCATATTTCTTGTTCTGATGCCTCACCTGTGAGCGATTCAATGTTGAATCACCGAAAAGCGCCTACAATCTCACACTCGAAATCATGGACTTTTTTCCTAGCCTCGCTTGATGTGCTGGATGTGTTGAGCTGTGGGTCTGTCCGTCTAGACCGCAAAAAGCGAGGTCACGGTCGGTCAACCCGTTGAAGCTTCGCCATAGTTGTGAACACTCAATTTCTGAACTTGTGACCATGAAGATACATTGGGTTTATATATTGGCTTGTTTTGTAACATTTCTTTATGATGGCAGTGAGCTCTACAATTTTCTGTTTATCGAGATTCTGAGACCTTCAATGAAAGTAGAAGAGGCGTCTGATTGAACTATACATGTACAGAGACCCCAATACAGGCATGCCGGTGATTTGGTAAAAGGGCACCGGCGTATACTCGAGACATTGATATCCTCTAATGGAGATTATATGGTCGAAACACATGTGTACCGTAGAGGATTCTTTCTTTGAACTCGATTGGGATGCTCTTTATCAACACATACAGCCCGCCTCTACCCTCCCCTACATCGACGCTTCAGGAGAGCCCCACACGATCAAATTTTTAGAGTATGATACGGCGATGGAATTGAAGTCGGATGCCCATATCTCAATTGTTTTGTGGAAGAAAATGTATAATCTCGAGCCAAACACGCAGTTTAATGGCAGGGTGTTAGACAGATACGAATGGAATCTTTTGGACGACGTTGACTTTGCTTTCAAGTTCCCCTTTCAACGTAGCATATGATTAGAGATGTGAGTTTCAATTAAATCAGGTCTGCCCGCATTCGCCCTTTAGATCAAATCTTGCAAATCCTTGCGACGCCTCTCATTGCATGAACGAGAGAATTTGCATGTTGAGAAAACTGCTACCCGTACCTCATTAAATGTTCTTTCTTGCTGATGACGAAACCGGAGCTGGGAATGCAATCATTGGCCCCAGGAGTCGACTCGCTCCTGGGGCTCTTGGCGTATATCCTGGAACGAACTTCAGTTCCCAGGATCGCCGAAAGAGACTGTGAAGATCTCACATATACTTATATGAATAGTCAATATTAAAGAAAGCTATAATCGACCCTAGATACAAGACGTAGCGCGAGGAAGCAAAAGGAATAGGCTTCCTCGCGTTCGGAGGAACCCGTATGCACCATGTGGGTCCCGCAGATCATTTCTCCAAACATCCTGTATACTTCATGTATATCCCTGACACTCTTAGAAGCTGCTTATAAGTTCCCAGAAACCGTACCAGAGATTCCGGGAGCGGGGGAGCTCTGGGGGCCAAGATTTGTGTTCATAGCACTGGTAGAGTGGTTAGCGGGAACGTGAATTCCAATCTCCAAGGTGGAGTCAGTCAATCCAATCATGATATGATGCGTTGCCTTAGCATCACACCTTTTATTTCCTCTGAATGTGGTTTTTACTATGACATCACTGCGTCACTAGCAGAATTTACATAGAGCAGAAACAAGCCTTGCTTGAATTCAAAGTACTTTCATATTCATCTTCGCTCCAAATCGCTAATAGCTAGTGGACATCAAGTCATAGCCAACCATTGAGTGCTATAAAAAGCGATCAAGTCCAATGCTACCGTAGATATTTGATGTTATCGGCCTTCAGTTGGACCTTGCTGCAGCTGGAGGGGATAGTGGCGTCATAGGAGCGGTTCAAGTAGAACAGCTGGGGCGCATTGTGGTTCCAGTCGCAGACTATTGAATATTAGGATGAGATCGCCTTTTGGGGAAGAGTAACGATGTCGGAATCTTACCGAGCCATCCACCGAAGCCGCTGGCTTCTGACCACAGGAAGTTGTTGCCTTTGACTGAGAATCCAGTACTACTTTGGCCTGCGTTTATCAAGATCGGATCCCAGTCTGGACGAAACTGTTGTTAGATCACATTCAAATTAGTATGCGACTTTCCAGGACGGGTGCTCACAGGCGTATTTGGTGTTGCTGGTGACCACGAATCCCCAATGGAATTTAGTGTTGAAGTCGAAGAGGGCATTTGTGCCGTTCAGGTAAACAGAGCTAGCAGTGTTCACATCGTTGGTCAGCGCGGCATCACTGAGGCCTGAGCCCGTATGGTATGCATAGACATAGAGGTTGTTGTGCTTTTGGTTGGTGGCGCCGCTGGACTTGAGGTGGAAGTGCTCGGAGGAAGAACTGGCGACGGTTGCCGCGATGGTAGAGGTAGTCATCATCAAAAGGGAAGTGAGAGACTTCATTATGGAGGCTGCTGGGAGTAGATTATGAATTTGACTTGGGGCTTTGGGAGTGAAATAGGTAATTGAGGTGTGAAGGGGAAATCCATAAAGTTTAAAGGCGGGTCAACATCAGGAGGAAGCCATACTTATATGCACAGATTGATTTCGATGACTTTCTTATTGGACTTACATTATTTAGCTGGTTCTTCAGTTCTTTGCTTTTCTCTAATCAAGGGGAATTGAGCGTGAGCCCCATTCCGTACTCATTCCTCTAGTCGGTAATTTGAAATCGGGTGGCGGTGAATATGACAGGGGAACGGACTTCCACAATATGAACCGCAATTTGTGATATCGATCGAGTGTTTAAACATGGCTCTATACATATACTAGTTAGACAGTGCCCCTCTCTTACTGATACGGAAATTTTTCACCTGGTTTTTCTATACGAATGGCTGAGTTTATTCATTTAAAAATTTAAAAATGTAACGAGTTTAATCACATTTTCATCACTTTTCATCGCAGTGTTCAGTCACCGCGTTCACCCTCATTCAGTGAATTCCGTCAACAATACCGTTTATGGCAAGTGGAGTTTACAAATGGCCCAGGGACACGCAGCTTAGGGGTGCCAGGGTGATACGCGAAGCATAAAAGATGAGATGAGTGTGAGGCAGTCTCTCTCTCTTGCTTCCTTGCGCTACGGCTTGTATCTAGGATTGACTACATTTAGCTGCTCTTGATATTGATTGTTTATCTTGAGACGCTATCCACCTCAATGCATACGTGAGAGCCTCACAGAGGAGTTAGTGAACCCGTCAGCAGGAACATAGCTTTATTTTTCAAAAAAATAGGCACGAGGCTGTAGAGGCTGCATCAGGTTTCTTGGGGGCTACATGGATCCGGGAATCAACTCACTGTCAACTCAATCTCTGATATGGATCAGAACTTCAGACCCTTCCACACTGTGGATTATGCAGCCACATTTCTAGCCTAACCTTGGTAAAGGTAATCCCAAGCTCTCTCTCTCTCTTTTGGCGAACACATCATATTCATATTCATTTTCATTCTTGCAGCCCTACTGACTATGCCTCAAATCTGAAGCGTTTATATTAAGCGTCTGCGAAGCCTTTCTTTCGGGCCCGTAACAGCTGGTCGGGGTTTTCACGTGAACGAATAACGCACATGATGCCGAAGTTGTCAACCGACCGATATCATAAAATCAATGGAAGCTGACAACTGTTATGTGCTTTGAGACTAAATCGCCGGGGCAGATAAGAAATCGGATCAAGTCCCATTTTGAGAAACAATTGCATTGTAACCCATGAGAATCAGGTTTATAGTCTCGTTTGCAGCGCGTAGGGCTTTGCCCATGTTCATTTTAATACAAAAGCCTCATCGTTCACACAGTCGTGTTTATTCACCGCTCTCTGGTTCTTCAAAAGAGCATTAAAAGAGGTATATTGGGTTTCCGATAACCGCTCTCAGTTTCAGGGTGAAACATGAAAAACACGAATAATGGTGGGCTCTGCAACTATTAGAAATTTCTTTGTTACAATTCAAACTACGAGGACTTACCAATTCTGTTCAACTTGTATGCTTCTTCGAATGACTTGACATGCATCATCTCCATAGCGACGACTTTATCAGCTTTTGACTGTTGAATCTCGCGGATAGTTTGGAAAGCAGCATCCAAACGATCTAGCGCAAGTGAAGTGAAAATTTTGGCCAGCCGCAAAGCCAAATTAGCTGTACTTATGTTAAACGCTGGATCAGCCTGAAGGTCGATTTACTTACTTCTGTCCAAGCACCTCTCCATATTGGTAAGCTGGTTCTGCCCAGTGCTGTAAGTGATATCCTCAGCTTTGCTCAATGAGGCCAAAATCTTTGGCAATAGTGTTGGGTCGAAAGCCAGAAATGCTCGTCGATAATATCCCAACACTTCTAACTGGCTTTCAATCCTCAAAGCCCGGAACTTCGTGCTGGAAACCCGAATTTCTTCACACTGGAAAGCCTTCTGAAGGCTTGATATCATAGACTGCAAATGGAGCATTGAAACTTCCGGGCCAAACAACGGCGATTCCTTTAGCCGGGATGCCATCATTATCAGGAAAGTTTTGTCGCGTGTCCATATTTCCTTTGATTCGTATCCTTCCATTTCATCAACCCGAATGCCCTCAAAGACAAGACAAATTAGCGCGATGCTTGCCCTCGCCCCAAACGGCCGGTACGGAGGGTGCTCGCTTTGGAAGCTTTCAGCGAGAAAACTCGAGTGAGGGGATGTATATTGCCCAATTATGAACAGAATGTATCTTGTTTGGAGCTCTATGTCTGCCAATGTGGCTGTGTGCAGCCCGTCAGACTTGGTTAAAACGTTGCGCGCACTGATCAGCCACCTTTGAAGCTGACCGTGCTGCAAGACAAAGCTCTCTTCCCAGTCACGGTCACGGCGACATATGACCTTCCACAGAGCCCCTAAATCCATGGGAAGCATCGAAGAGATGAAAAGGTAGCTCAATACCAACAACAATTGGTGGGTCGTATGTGGGCCGCAACTGTGTCTCTGGGATATTGTAAGATTGAAGTTCGGTCGTGGAGGCAAAGAGGTCTTGTCAACAGTCAGCCTTGAGATCTTGGCTTTCTCGTAGGTTATTATTGATTACCGGAGGGGTCATCTGTGCATAGAGCTGTGCTGGCTGTGATACTGATATGCTTCGCGGCCATTCAAGGATATCTTCATCGCCTGCACGGCCATATTCTGGTTGGAAAATCGAAGCTTTCTCCGCAACTGTAGTCGCGATACTCTTTGGGGGCGTCTCATGAGCTGCCAAACCGTCCTTCCCAGAATACCTTTGATCCAAAACCTTGTTATCTACTTCCTTTGTAGGTTCTATGGCGTGCTGCATCCTTTCATTTGTTCTCTTTTTGTGCCGCAAAGACTGTTCGGGTTGCGGCTTGATAGCTCTCCATCGAATGTGTTTCTCGCCAGATGCTCGTTCTTGCTTTTGCAATTGCCGCTTTGGCTGTGGCTCTGGAAGAGCAGGCTTCCGGTCTGACACTCTTTTGCGGTCTGGAACGCTTGCTTCATAGACGCACATCGAGCATTTACCTCGCTTGATGCAAGTTTGGCAATGAGGAACTTCACGGGTGCATCGGATTTTCGAAGTATGGCATGGCCGACAGGAGCGAAGAGACATAGTGGAGGAATTGAAGAAAAACCTGGATAATACACAGACCTTTAGTCTGAGCCCCTTGAAAAAGATGTGTGGCGACTATTCGCAATCGTGGGTACAACAACTGGTGGCAGATGACCCGCGGTGCTTGTGGGTGGTGCGATGGTGATACTGTAACGCAGAAAATTGAGTGCACCGGCTGTACGTTCGAAATAATGCAAAGTTATGCGTGCAATAGTGGAGGCTCGCACGAAAGAGAAGCACTACTTATACAGGAACTATTCCACATTAAATTTGCCGCCAGATTTGTTGATGATTACACTTGGATTGTGGATCCAGGAGAAGCTCCTAGGAAAAGCTTCTCTCGTTCTAGGAGTAATCAAAATGTTCTCCACAGTACCGACCATGCATCCTAAGAGTCTCACGGTGGAACCCCGAGAATGCCTCGTAGAGCTGTGACGGGTCGCTGGTGCTTGGGCTGTATCATACGCCAGCTGGCTGAAAGACACATTGTGCGATCGCTGACCAAACACTGGAACTGCCAACATTCTCAAGGCCTAGCAGAGAGGTTTCTCAATTTGCAAAAGACAAGAAGAGTATCCTAGGAGTTGCATCAGGTGCTATTAGGGATATATATGGGGCACACAGGATGTATAGAGATATGATCTTCGGGACCCATATGGTGTATCTGGATCCCTCTCCTCTGAACGCGAATAAACTCGTCTCTTTTGCTTTCTCGCGTTATGTCTTTTAAGACTCGAATATAGCTTTTATTGATATTCACTCTTTATCTGGAAGACACTTTTCTCATATATGTATACGTGAGACTCTCACAGCTGCCCTGGGGTCTGCTTGCTGTTGGTGACTAGAGTTAGAGGTCCCATGGCCCTTTGACAGGAATATTGAAAACACTCACATAATTCAACACCAATATTTCTTTAGGTTCCATCACATCCGCTGGTTCCTCATTGTTTCCTCTGTCAATCTGCCACTTCATACTAGGCCCGACCCTCACAAAGATAATAAAACCATGTGCTGAAGAAAAGAGGTTCCCTTCCACCACCATTCTAGTGATGATCTCAAAGAACTCATGAATGCCCCGACAGGGCCGTTGTCATCGGTTCAGCTTCAACTTTGCTAAATTCATATGCGAAATCGTAAAAATAGATCGCTCCTCTGTTTTCTAAAAACTCATCAGAGCATCTCGACTTTGATAAGAAAATCTAAATCGAACCCCTTGCTGCCGCTATTTTTCTGGCTAGAGAAAAGTATGGCATGCTAGGGATACATGCTTCCATCAAAAACGTCAGACACGCTTGTCCATGGAGAGAACTGACCCGCCGGCACCGCATTGGGTAAGTCCATCTTTACTGTAATTAACTGGCTTGATAGGATAGTCGCACATCTGGTCTGGGGATTTTCTCTCTCAAAGAATGCGACATCATTGATCACCTCGCATGATACTTATTGTCAAGGCTCTCCAGATATCCGACTTCTGCGTTATTCCAAGACACACCCGAGATTCTTCGCAATTCTATTTTCGTCTCCGAGTCAGCTACCAATAGGAGTATTGAAGGCAACTTTTATCCTTTCCCATGACGATTGCACAGTGGAAGGCTCGCCCATATTCTCTAACCAGCTTCAAAAGCTCAGCCGTATGATATCCACTTGTAAATCTTCTCTATCTCTTATGCTTTTTGCTACGAGATTTTTGAGCAGCGGGGACGCGAGGATAACGTCATGGTTCTTCGTTGATGGATGTATGGCCATTGATTGACCTACCGAGGAGGGAGGCGCTGGATCATTTGAGCCTACCCTGAGCCCACCTTGAGCCAATCCTGAGCCAACCCTGAGCCTACCCTGAGCCCACCCTGAGCCCACCTTGAGCCAATCCTGAGCCAATCCTGAGCCTACCCTGAGCCCACCCTGAGCCCACCTTGAGCCAATCCTGAGCCAACCCTGAGCCTACCCTGAGCCCACCCTGAGCCTACCCTGAGCCCACCCTGAGCCTACCCTGAGCCCACCCTGAGCCCACCCTGAGCCCACCTTGAGCCTACCCTGAGGCAATCCTGAGCCTACCCTGAGCTCACCCTGAGCCTACCCTGAATCTACCCTGAATCTACCCTGAGCCGCCCGAGCATATGTCATTTCAGATGAGGGGTAAAATACCGTGAGTTCCCCGCATTGTATTGTCGTACATGGTCATTCAGCACCATCCCCATACCCACATGTCATGTATGGTAAATCTGAACATACCGGAAGAACTGTGTTGTAACATGCAATACATAGCCCTCAGAATCAACCATCTTGTCATTAATGCGCCATTCTGAATACTCGCAAGTCCAGGTATCCAGCGCCTCGAAAATCTCCTTAAGTTCGAGTGGTTGGGCGCGTTGAGATTGTTCCAGCCTGAGAGCCTGTATGCCTCTACAATATACAGCCAATCAACCTCGATAGACAATTAAAATTCGATGACCGAACAAATTCCAAAGCCCTGGGCCCCACGAACCTGACTTCCTATGCGTTGCTACATTATATCACTTTAGCATGTCTTTCTCCTATACATCTCATGCAAATGAGCAACCCCACACATAATATTTCAAACATTCTAGATGCTTCTATCCGTGATGGCTCAATGTTAATATATCAAGGAATAAGAACAATGGGGTAAGATCGCCTTTTCTTCAGCGCTGTGCTCCAGTGAACTTTCATTGACCCCTCGGTCCGCCCGGGGAATTCTCGTGAAAATTGCTTGACCACCTCCGGCCAAGCGAGGTTTTGCTTGTCTCTTAGCTTTATCAAAAGGTGATCTTCCTCCACAGACCACGGTAGTCCCTTCCTCAAAGAGGTATGCTCCGCGTCAACCACCTGAGTGTTCAAGCTCGTGTGATCACAGTCGTCGGTTATTTCGTCACATTGGCTTGATGGAGAAGCACCAGCAGCGCTGGAGGGCGCGGAAGAGCAACGAGTTAACGCACCCTCGAAAAGCCAGGACAGGAACTGTAGTCGGTCTTCGACTGAAAGGGCCGAAAACTGGGCACGAACTGTAGGGAAAGATATGCTCTGACGATGACCGGAACCTTTCTTAGGTCGAGCAGAACCATTTCTTGTATGCCTTTGTCTCGAACCCGACCCTTTTTTTATTTTTGAGGTTTGGCACCCAGTATCCACCATCCCCTTTGAATTCCGTCTGTGTTGGAGGGACGAGACTTTGTTCTGAGAGCGAATGGACTCCGCGGGAAATTCTTCCGGATGCGTTGCGATGCCGGCGATACTCAAAGTTCTCTGAGCCTGTTCGGCAACCGCAGATGCATGGTCATTCAGGATTGCAGGATCGATAGTTTCAAAATTTGGAAGCTCTCCATTTTGAGTAGGGATTCCAAGATCAACAATTTGAGAACGCTGGCCCGCAAAATCGACAGGATGCGAGTCATCCAATCCGAAGTCGAGGAAATGATGCTCTGTTTCCCAGTGCAATCCATCGGCAAAATTTGTAGAAACGACTTCATCGGCACCAACTATGTTTTGTGGTTGAGAAATATTCTCGAAGTTGAGAGGCTCTGGGTCACTAACAGCGGAAAGTGTCTGACCCAGGCCCTCCGACTCTCGTCGAGTGGTTTGAGTCTCCGAATGCAACCCATCTAAGCAGACCTCCGTCGGCGGGCGGGCAGGAAGGGGGTGTCGCTCAGGTTTGTGGGAATGAATCTCTTGGCTCTTTGGGCCATGGTCGCTATGATTGGAGCTTGGCGGGGTGGTAGAGATTGAGATCGGACTAGGGTAGCGAGAAGGACCGGGAGGATCGCGCAATGGCTGAGCTTTGTCTTGGAAAGGATTCCATGGACGAAACGATTCCAGGCGAAAATTGGTGCTTGACATGTTGAGAAAGGTGTATCCAGAAGGGTCCTGCAGATGTAGTTTTGAACCTGAATAAGAATGGGGCGCTCAGATATGGGGGTATGGGATACAAAGCAGGTGCAAGGGGAAGGGAGAAGGGGGATTGATAGGTTTCTGTCTAATTGGGCCCTCGAAGGGGATTGTCGTCTCTCTTATAGACGAGGATTCCCTTTGGCGGCGCACAGGACTCGGTCCACCTCCTTCAATCCGAGCCGTTTCATCCAAGGCGTGGAGCCACACCGGTTGCACAACAAGGGACCGAAGGCCATCGGCAAAAGCTTCCGCACACCTCGGTGGCGTCCCATTGTAACCCCGTTCCACAATGGTTGTCCGCCAAGTCTCCATCTGCTCATGTATGCGCGTGGTCAGGGGCCATCTGTAGAATGGACCATCGTCGGCCTCGTGACGCAGTACTTGGCATCGGTTGAGACCAGACAAGAATGCAGCAACTTCGCCATTGGTCCGTATAACGGCATTGTCGTCCGAGGTCTCGTCAACTGGGTAACAACGGCTAAGAGAAACCGATTATGACGACAGTCTTACCCCGAGGCGCTCTCGACCAAGCGGACCAGGGTGCGCCTTCACCACTAGAGACTGTACGATGCAACCTCGCACGGAATGTGGCAAATCAAGTCGTGCGTGTCGCGGATTTCCGAGACACTGTTCTCCGGCCGAGCAGAAAGCCAGCAGAATGAGCGAAGCGCTCAGCGAGAAAGGCTCGCAAACAACATGTGTTCTCGAGAGCTAGTAGTACAATCAAAGTAGGTAGAAGTACTGGTATCATAGCACACAGGATGGCGAGGGCTTCATGATCTTGAAACATCAATTTGCAAAGGACCGATCCGCGTTGCAGGCAACGCTGGCTAGAACCGGCTGAGCGGTGGATCGAGCGACATCTCCGGTGAAATGAAAGGGGCGATGCATCAGGTGGCGAGCCAGTGCACAGAATTTGGTGGGGACCGAGAGAAAGGGGGCCAGACAGGAAAAAGAAGAGAAAGTGCGTCGACAAAGCTGCGAAGAGGTCGAGCGGTGTTTTATAGATGGAAGACTGGATGGGGGCGGTAAAAGCGGCCAGCGGCGGCACTAAACCCGAACGGGAATGCGGGCGAGGGCGCTAAACCCAAAGGGGTAATGGGATGGCGGAAACGGGCAGGCGGTCAAGGGCGGCAGGACGGCGGTGCAATGAGAGCCGTTTTCGGCCCCCCGCTCACCGTGTCAAATATTACTACTATAATCGTTTAAAGTCTAAAACAATTAAAGAGCTAATATTGTTTCTATATATAACAAGATTTAATATTAATAATATTAAAACAAAAGAGCTATAGTAATTCTTTAGTTTAGCTAAGATTAAATCAGCAAAAGAACAGAACAATAAGGATATAAATAATACTGAGTTTGATCTAATTAATAATAAAAAAGAAGAGGATGAGAATGAGGATAAGGAGGAGGAGGAGGAGGAGCAAGAATTGGATAACAGACTAAGAGAGATATCTATAGCGATGGAGGTAACGGAGCCACAGTTACCAGAGACTGCAACTCAGATACAGACATCAGAAAGGAAACGTAAGAATAGGGCAGATGAAGATTTTAAATAATATTAAACGAATGTATCCTAATTTCCATTCAACCTTGATTTGTTGTATAGAAGCTGTGTAAAGAAAATACTCAAAATTACAAGCAAAAAATGCATTAATTATGTAGTCACACACTAGAGGGCTGTTTGGTTGATTTGCACTATATTGGGGCCCTAATGGGTTACCCAATGGGTTTTGGGTTGTAGGTAATAACCCAAAACCCATTGTTGGGTCGAAGCAATGGACCCAAAACCCACGTTGGGTTGGGTTGGGTTGGGTTGGGTCCGGGTTGGAATGGGTTGTGCCGAAGTCTAATTAGTATTATTACTATTAAACTTGTTGTAATCTTTTTTATTAATATGTTTTTCTTAATTTATAATATATATTATAAACTCTTTAGTCTCTTTGATTTTAATGTATTAAGTTTTTTAAATTTAAGAAGTAATTTCGATAACTTTTATTTTTTTTTATCTAATAGTTTGATTTATTACTAAATTAGTTTCTATAGTTAATTATAGAAATTATAGTCTTTTTGTTTTTTAATTTAAAGATTTTAATATTTTTCGATAGCGATTAAATAAATTTTGAAATATAAAGGATTTTTATAGGATTTTATTCTTATATTAGTAAATTTTATTTGTATATTTGTTTTTATATTTTATTTTTTATTATCTAGAAGTTTATCATTCTCCTTACAGTAATATAATATTCTATTTATTTATAAAATCTAATATTCTTTATAAGTTTCTCTATTCTTTTTGCTTCTATTATAATCTTTTTTAGAATCTTTATATATAAGTGATTTAAGAATTATATTTTTATTAAAGTCTTTTATATTTTTGTAATTAGAATATAAATATATTACATATATTTTAATATTATATTTTGATTTTTCTAAATTGTATATTAGAATTTGAATTTATTATTTATATAAAAATAATTTGAACTATTAATTTTCTTTAATATCTATTTTTTAAATATTTTCTATATTATTGATTTTCTTTTATTTTCTAATAATTTTTAATAGTTTTATTAATAGTTTAAAATATTTAATAAAAATATATTATATATTATTAATAACTTCTTTTGATTATTTTTATTAAAGTAGTATAAATCTATTTTTTAGAATATCTTTTAATAGTTATACTATATATTCTATTTATAAATAGTTTTATAGATTAAAAAAGAATAATTCTTTAGAATAATAAATTACTTTAGTTTTCTATATTTTAGTATAACTTTATTATTCTATAAAACTGTATTTATATTAATTTATTAGATTTTTAAACTTCTATTTATAGAAGAATCTTTTAATAAAAAGTCTTTTAATAAAGAAAAATATTTTTTATAATTATTATTATTATCTTTATATAGAATAATCTTATTATTTTATAATAAATAAATCTTTTTTTAATTTCAAAAGATTCTGTTAGATAAAAATATATTAATTTAAAAAAAGAATCCTTTTTTTTTATAAAGTTGGATTAGTTCTTTGATTTTATATTTCGTTGTATAGTTTTTTTTCTTTTAAATCTCTTAGTATTTTATTACTAAGAAGATAATCCTATTAGTAATCTTATTCTTCTTCTAAAAATATTTTCTATGAAGCTTTTTATAGCTTTCTTTTTAAATATTAATTTTTAATATTTTATCTAATTACTATAATCTTTTCTTATAGAAATTTATTTCTTCTCTTAGGATTTATTAATATATTAATATAATTTATAGTAGATTTTAATCTTTTTAAAAATTCTTTATTATTATTTATTTATTTATAAATTCATTTTTCATAGTATATTTATACTTTTTTATAGATTAATTTGCTATTATATATAGGCCTCGACACGGCCCGCGGGCTACCCATCGTGGGTAGCCCATACCCGCCCATGGGCAGGGTATGGGTATGAAAGTGATACCCACGGGCCGGGCATGGGTATGAAAGTAGTACCCATACGGGTTATGCGGGTTTGATGGGTAGGTCAAACAAGACAAACAGAGAATTTTAAAATATACTATGTTTAAACCCTATATTTAGATCTTATATATAGGTAATATTTTATCTTTTTAATATATTTATAATATATTAGTATAGATATTTATAAATTACCAACTATAATTCAACTATATAATTTATTTAATAATTTAAACAAATTACAGATATTCTGTAAAAATTAGAACGATAGAGTGTTAGGAGTAAATATATATTTCTACATTCAAATATTACAATTTCTTTTTTTGAGAATTCCACATTTTCGTACGATCGGAATTCGTTCAAATTTTGTATAGTTTTTTCTTACTATCTATTCTATAACTATACAAAATTTAAACCAATTCCAACTATAGGATATTGTAGAATTAACAAAAAAAAAGAATTTCCATGTTGTCGGAATATCTGATTTTCCACCCCCATTTGTATGGAAATTTTTGATCAAATTCCCATACAGCCTTTCAATTTTTTAATTCTTCAATAGAATCTTTTCATACGGTCGTATAATATTTAAATTTAGAATATAGACTAATTAGCATAGGATCTATATATAGTGAAAATTTTATTTAAATTGATCCATTAGATATTCTAATACAGGAATTACATACATTATTATTCATCAGAATCATATATCCTAAATAGGAAATTAAGGTTAAAATATACAAGTTTATGGGTAGCATGGGTTTGCCAAGAACCCACCACCCAGCCCATGGGTACCCGGCCCATGGGCCAGGTTTCAAAACTGGACCCATAGGCTGGGTATAGGTATGAAAGTGGTACCCATGGCGGGCTTTGTCGAGGTCTAATTATATATATTACTTCTAAATACTTTTTTTAATTATTAAAAATATATTTATATTTTTTTATAAAACTATTAATTATTATTTATATTATTTTTAAGTCTTTTTTATAATCTCTAATGATACTTATATAATTTTTAAATAATTCTAAATCTTATTTAAAAAAGTTCTTAATTACTATTTATTTATATTATATTCTAAATCTTTAATTCTCTTTTATATATTAGACTCCTTTTAATTATTCCAATATGAAATTGGAGTTCTTCTAAAATAAAAATTATTTTTTAATTAAATTAAATTAACATAATCCTATATTAAAAGCTTTTCGTTGTTATAATTATTTTGTAGTTCTTTGTTAATTAAATTTATAATTTGAAAAGCGATTAAAATATAAAGATTACTTCTCAAAGGTTTTATATAATAAATGTAGTGAATAAAAGTAGTAAGAATAAGATACTTTATTATGATATTTCTACGATATTTCCTAAAAAGGAAATGATATATAAGTTCCTCACCGCCTTCCTAATTAGGAAGTATACTCCGATATTATCGGAAAAAATCACCTAAATAGGCAATATTTTGAAAAGCGGTGATATCCGGCAAAAAACTAGCCACGATTTGGCGCATTAGCCACGATTTTGAGAATTTTTTTGATCAAAAACCACAAATTTGAGGGGAATGAGCAAAAACACTGAATTCTTATCACTGCCTGAGGTCAAAATCGTCGCCTGAGGCCAAAACCGCCGCCCGAGGTCAAAATCGCTGCCCAAGGTCAAAATTGCGGTTCAAAGTCAATATTGCGGCATTGCCTTCTATAAGAAGTGCCGACTTCATACAAGGTGAATACGGTTCAACAGGTATTAGCAAAGGATCTCCTACAATGCACCTGAAGTAGGCCACCTGCACCTACTACACAGAGGTGTACTACCCATACCAACTACATAAGAATTCCAAAGCATCAATCTCCATCGCATCCCCATTCCGAAAGCGCATACTTCCTCCGAGAGAACTAGCCTCCATAAGGGATTTACTTCATAGTGAACAACATAGAATAATCATCTATCTAATCATACTAGCATTCTTCTTACAGTATAAAAAGAAGATCTTCCTGGAATCCTATCCTTCTGCAAGAATCAATTTTGACAAATACTATTATATCTATTATAGATATACTCTTAGATTCTTACTCCCTTATCAATAATAATCAAATCACCTACAATTCGATAGTAATTCTTCTTCTAATCTACTACCAGATTAACAAATAATACATCTATATCTATATATTTATTATAATTCCTAATTCTTCGTCTTCAACTTTTTAAAAGACTAAAAAGAATAAGTTTCTACACTCTACAAAATAGAAAAAAGCGAGACTCTGGAGTATCCTTACGATATACTTTAGAAGTTGTACACTTACTTAAATCTAAATTCGAACTAATATTAAACGAATCTATACCTATTAAAGCTCCCTAGACTTCTGAGTTAGTTATTATTAATTTCTTTTTAGAAACTAAGATTATTCTACTATTATAGCTAATAACATCTTTTTTAATACCTAGATTAAATAAATATAATACAACTATTACTATATTTAAAGTAAAAAACTTTAGATTTAGATATAAGAAAACTAATATTTATAAACAGATAGAAGTCGTTTATAGTATTTAATTTAACATTCTGAAACAATAATTTATTAAGTATAATAATCTAAAACAAAAACTTTCTGCTATAGAAAAAATTAAAACTACTACTAAAAAGAATCTATCTTTTAAAAATAAAATTAAAAAAAGGGTTACTATATTTAATAAGAAATTTTTTATTAAAAATTACTAGTAATAATTAAATAATCTTTAGATTTTATTCAAAAAAGCTTTTTTAAAATATAATAATAATATTAATAAAATTCTAATTAAAATAAACGATTTAAATAAGAAATACTAGGATTGATAGTAAATAAAGAAGAAGTATATTAAAAACAATAAAAGAAAAATAAGTAAATAAAACTATTTTTAGAAATAGATTTTAAAGTTTCTAAGCGATAAAAAACGAAATGTAGAAATAAATATACAAGTAAAATTTATTAATATAAAAACAAAGTTTTATAAAAATCTTTTATATTTCGAAATCTATTTAATTACTATTAAAAAATATTGAAATCTTTAAATCAAAAAATAAAAAGATTATAACTTTTATAATTAACTAAAGAAATTAATCTAATAATAAATTAAACTATTAAATAAAAAATCTATTAGTTAAATAAAAATTATTGAAACTATTTTTTAAATTTAAAAAGTTTAATATATCGAAACTAAAAAAATTAAAAAGTTTATAATACAAATTATAAATTAAAAGAAATATATTAATAAGAAAGATTATAACGAATCTAATAGTAATAATATTAATATAGAAAAATATATTTTTAAATCTAAATATTTACTAGTAAAAAAGAAAGCTAAAAAATAATATTTATAAAACTTACAATCAGAATTTTAAGAAAGAAATAAGATTATTATATTTAAAATCTTTTATAAAGATCGAAATTAAAAAACTTAAAATATAGAAGATTCTAAAAAGAAAAATAAATATAACTATTATTATTGAATTAATTATTAGGAAAAAGAATACTTTAAAAAATATAAAAAATTTATTCGAATCTAAAATATAAAGGCTAAAAAGAATAATAGATTATTAAAAAAAAGATTGAAGATAGATTAGAAGTTGATACTAATATATCTTCTTACTTTATTATCAATACGATAATTTGATTATATATCCTAATATAATATAAAGAAACAAAGACTTATATAGATCTAGATATATATATGGAAATAGATATTATTAGTATGGAATTTATTGAAAAAATGAAATTAACTTTAGCTTCTTATTTAATATTAATTCTAAGAAGTATAATCTTTTATTAATTAAGAATTTATAAAATTTTTTGGATTTTTTTTATTATAACTAATTCTTATAATACTACTAAAATAATTGAACGAATTTATATAGGAATTAATTGTAATTCTTATATAAATAGTAGTCTAATTCTATTCTTTTAAATTATTCTTAATGAGTTTAATATTATTTTATAATCTATAGCTAACAAATAATAATTTAAAACTAAGAAATTTGAGCTATATAATATATAAAAATTTATAAAGAAATATAAAAATCAAGTTATAATTTATATCTTTTTCAAAATCTTTAAAGATATTTAGTTATTAAATAAAGAAGAAGATTTTAAAGCAAAGGAAGACTTCTAGATTTCTAATAAGCTATTAAAATATTATAATATTTTCAATTACGAGAAGGCAAAAACTCTTTTATTAAATTAGAAAACAGATTATATAATTGATCTTAAAGAAGATTTTAAAATATTCTATAGATTAATTTATTCTTTATTCTATAATAAGTTGAAAGAATTATAAATATATTTGATAAAAAGTATAAATAAAAGTCTAATCTATTTATCAAAAAGTCTAATAAATATATTAATTCTTTTTATTCTAAAAAAAGATAGTATTCTTTAATTATATATTAACTACTAAAGATTTAATAAAATATCTATTAAAAATTAATATTCTTTACTATTTATTTTAGAGATTCTAGATCGTTTGTTAGATTCGAAATATTTTAGTAAAACCAATCTAAAGGATATATATTATTGAATTTATATATAGAAAGAAAATAAATAAAAAACTATATTTAGAATTAAATATAGTTATTTTAAATATTTAGTTATGTTTTTTGGATTAACTAATATATTTATAACTTTCTAGAGCTATATATACTATACTCTTCAAAATCTTTTTGATATGGTATATATTTGTTATCTAGATGATATTATAATCTTTAGTAATAATCTAGAAAACTATATAGCTATATTGAAATAAGTTTTTCAATGGTTTTAGAAATATAACCTATATATTAAACCCTTTAAATATATTTTCTATTAATATAAAATTAAATTTTTAAACTTTATAATCAATAAAGAAGGAATAATAATAGAGTAGAAGTAAATTGAAGTAATTCTTAATTAGAAAAAATCAAATTCCTATTATATAATATAGATTTTCTTAAGATTTTATAACTTTTATTATAGGTTTATTCTAGATTATTCAAAAATCATATTTCTATTGATTTTAATACTTAAAGAAAACAAAAATAGTAAAAAACTAGATTTAGTAAAACTAAATAAAGATTAATAGAATATTTTTAATATTCTAAAACAAGTATTTACAAAAGCTACATTCCTATATTATTATAATCCTAAGAAACATCTACAAATAGAGATTAATACTAGCAACAAAGGAATAGATAGTATTTTATCATAACCTAACAATGATAATATTTAGAAACTAATTATATTTTGATCTTAAAAGTTTATTGGCGCTAAGTTAAATTACAATATCTTAGATTAGAAGCTCTTCGCTATAATATATTCATTTAAATAATAATAATACTATTTGGATAAAAGTAAATATCCTATAGAAGTCTTAATTAATTATATTAATTTGCATACTTTTATATTATAACTAAAACTCAATAGAAGATAAGCTAAATAGTATATATATTTGATACTATTTAAATTTATAATCTACTATTAAGTAGGTAAATTAAATTCTGTAAATAGATTATTTAGAATTCTAAATTCTAAATAAATAATATTAGGATTAGATTTACTATTTACAATAAAGAAATAAATTATAAATAAATCCTTTGAAAAAAATATTAACTAAATCGTACTAGTATAGAATATTAGAGAAAATCTAAATACAGATAATAATTTGCTTAATTTAAATCCTAAAGAGGAATTAATAGATTATAATCTATTCGGAGATCTTATTAAAGCTGCAACTGCTATTGCTAAATAGAATAGTTTATTTGAAATCTTTAATATCTAAAGAATATATAATACAAATATAATTAAAGTTTAGATCTTGAATACTTTATTTAAAAAGGATATTCTGATTGAGATTAAATAAATCTAGTTAATAGATAAAGAGTTAAGATATAAAATAACTACAATTAAATAAAAGAGAGTAAGAAGTTAGTCTATTAATAATCTAGAAATTTTATACTTCTATTTAAAAGCTTTTATTTTTAAAAAAATAAAACTTCGAATACAATTATTAGAAATATATTATAATAATCCTGTTACTAACTATTTTAATTATGTAAGAATAAAAAAGTCTTTACGAAGGAACTTTTATTAGTTAAAGATGTAAATAGATATTAAGAAATATATTATAATATATATAATATATTAAACATTTAAATCCTTTAAATACAAACTATATAGAGCTCTTGAATCACTATTTATATTCTTAAGATTCTTTATAGAAGTCTCTATAGATCTTATTACTAAACTATTATTTGTAATCTAGAATAATTATAAAATAGATATTATTTTGGTAGTTGTAGATTATTTTATAAAGTAAAGTATATTCTTTTTAATCTTTATAACTATAAATACTATTAAATTAGCAAAAGTATTCTATAATAAAATAAAATTGCAGTATAGATTATTAAATAATATTATTTTGGATTAAAGATCTCTTTTTATAAATAGGTTTTAGTTTTAATTATATTTTTTAGAAAATATTAGAAATTAGTTTTTAATAGTATTCTATGTATAAACTAATAACTAAATAAAAAAGATGAATTAAATATTAGAAGTTTATTTATGATGTTTTATTAGTAAATATTTTTAGATATAGCCAAAGCTATTCAAAATAGTTTAGTTTATATATAATAATATAGAAAACGTAATTATAAGAAAAACTCTATTTTAGATATTCTTTATTTATAATCTTAATTTCTAAATCCAGATAGAAGATCTTTCTAACAAATAGATTACTTCAAATATTATGTAACGCTACGAAAAACTATGAAACCTATAAGAATCGATAGTAGAAAAGTAGAAAATTACTATTAAATTATAGACTAAATACTATAATTAATATTATAAAAAAATTAATTTCAAAGTAAAAGATCTGATCCTACTATCTATGAAAAATCTATGTTTGAAAAATAAGAAACTAATTCTCCGATTTATAGAACCCTTTCGAATCCTAGATTATATAAGAAACTAGGTTTACAAACTAGTTTTGTTGGAGTAGTATTCCTTATTATATAATATCTTTCCGATATAGCTATTAAAAATATAATAAGTATAAAATAATCGAAACACTCATAATTTAATATTAATGATTAAACTAGAAAACGACAACAAATGAAAGATTAAAGAAATCAAAGATAATACCAAATTTAACGATAAGCTTTATTACCTATATAAATAGACGGAATAGTCTTTAGAGTACAATTAATAGATCCCTATTAGTGGTATGAATACTCCCAAATTAGTTACAAACTATAAGAAGAAGCTATAGAAAACCATATAAAATAAAAATAGAGTTCTAATTTACTAGACTAAGAAAACGCTGAAAACATCTATTTCAAAAAAAAAAAAAAAATAGTCTCTCTTTCCTAATTAGTCTACTATACTCCTACAAATAATGGGAAGAAATCTCAAAGATCATAGAAGGAATATGTTAGAGGTACTTGTTGGTAGGAATCAACGAGCTGTCGATATCTGATGTATTTATCATACTACAGATGGTTAGCTGATTTGCAAAGATATAAAGACGAATCACTTATAGCCCATATTACACCTAAGTAATAGCAAGCCAAATAAGCTATAGCAAACTGATCTAGGTTGTTAAACAAATGTTGAAAATTCTTCGTAAGTATTTGTCGAGATCGATCATTAAGTAAAACATTATTAGATAGTTATTAGAATTCTACTAACCAATATATAATAATCTATAACTCTAATTGATAGCCTACAAGTAAACTAAGAAACTAAAAAATTAGCTACAAAAAATCTATAAAACAAAGCAAAATATACCTCTTCGTAAATATAATCTATTTCTAGACAGCCTCAACAACTCATAATAGTGTTTTAAGCTTGTATACAGCGAAATTCAAGAGGAGTCTTAAGTTTACTGAATGTTTATAAAGTAATAAAATACCTCAAGTAGTCCCAGCAAATATTAATAGAGTGGATACATAGAAGATCGAAATCTCTAAGTAAGTAATCTATGTTATATATAAAAAATAACTATGTAAGGAAAATGAAAGAAAAGGAGAATTCGAAGGAAAGATAAAAGTAAAAAAGTAAAGTTATATTTACTAAAATTTACTATTCTACAAATCCTTATTTTAAATTCACTAAATTTATTCTTACTCTAAAATTTGTTTATATTTTCTACTTTCCCAAATCCTTATTTGCAAAAAATATATGAATAGTAATAAAAATATCTACAAATCGTTTTTAGATTATAAATTTAATCTATTTATAGGGAATTCTGTATTAATCTTAATTATTAAAATATTATAGTAATTAAAAGTACCTCCAGCAGCTACAGGAGTAATAGTGTTTCTATTAATATTAATAATGCTAAATATATATATACAATAAGTATTAGCTGCAGCTAGCACTGTTATTAAAAGGTTGTATTTTGTTTGAGTTTAATGAATAAATCTAATATTTTTAGAATGTAATTATAAAATATCTTCGTTGTTAAAGATATTCTAGTCTGCTACTAGAACATCGATCTATAGTTTAAATATTAGATTAATTGTTAATTGACAGCGTATACAAACAAAATCTTAATATTCTGTTTTGTTGAATTATAGAATTGTGTAGGATTAGTATAAAAAACATCCCTAAATTGGATAATAATATTTATATATTTATTCTTTATGTTCTTGATTTTAAATATTCTAATATATTTTATATGGATGTTATTGAATATCGTTGCAAGGTTCTGCAATATATTATTAAAGGTTGTATAATATATAGCATCCTATACAGAATAAAACTAATCTATAATATAATTTGGTTAAATATTCTAGAATATTCCGATCTATCGAATAAGGATGTTTAAATTATAAGTATTATTTGTTATCGTAATTTTTAGTTCTATATATAAATCTTTGGAAGTATAGTAATATCTATATAAAATAAAATCTTGTATAGTTAATTGATATGATACTGAATACTAATATAGTATTAATGTCTGCTTGAGTAGAATGCTGAAGATAAGATATATATTAATGGTGAGCTAAAGATATAGTGACTACGCGAGGAACAGGACCATCCGTAGCAACAGTAGTAGGAGTAGTAGCAGCTATTTTAAAGGAATCTCAAAATGTTGATAATGCTACAAAACGATTGTTGACGATTTTATCTATATACTGTATGATATAAAGAAGTATTACTATTGAAAATAAATCTTCAAATAGTTATTAAAGTATAAAGAGAGGCTTCGAATCAAATGTCTGAAATGTGTTAAATTATTTAAATCTAAGGTTAAAGGATTTAACTTCTATTTTGAAAACAAAGGAGGGATACTCTTTTCTTTAGCATTTTTTCTATGTTGGGTTTTTTGAAGGATTTAATAAGGTTTACTTACTACTGGCGCTACTCTTGTTTACTACTAATACTATACGGTGCAGAAACTGCAGACGAGGACGTCTGCTATAGAAGAGAGGATAATTATAAGAAGTACTGACTTCATACAAAGTGAATACAGTTCGATAGGTATTAGCAAAGGATTTCCTATGATGCATCTGAGGTAGACTACTCGCGTCTACTACGCAGAGGTATACTACCTGCACTAACTGTGCAAGAATTCCAGGACATCAATCTCCGTCGCATCCCTATTCCGAAAGCGTATGTTTCCTCCGAGGGAATTAGCCTCTATGAGGGATTTACTTCATAGTGAGCAGCATAGGATGATTGCCTACCTGATCATACTAGTATCCTTCTTGCAGTATAAAGGGAAGGCCTTCCCGGGACCTTATCCTTCTGCAAGAATCAGTTTTGACAAATACTATTATGCCCATTGTGGATATATTCTTAGATTCTTACTCCCTTACCGACGATAATCGAATCACCCACGATTCGATAGTGATTCCCCTTCTAGTCTACTAC
>CAJVOY010000139.1:0-36666 GCA_911197225.1 Penicillium salamii | reverse complement strand
TCAACTTGGTCGTCTGTATAGACACTTCGGAGCTAATTCCGACGGTGCGGCTTGGTTCCTGATCTGCACCAGCCTCACATCACAACATTCCCCCTCAGGGTCGCTTTGCTGGCAAGGCGATACTGGATTAACGCTGTGCAGGCAAGCCTCGGTAAAACCACTCAAAAACCGTCGTGGGAAAATAAAGTGGAAAGAGCGCCTGCGCTGTCACGTTTGTTGCCTCTGAGTCTCCAAGGCTTCGATTCCTAGAAGACTACAGAACTTGGCAAAAGCCGTAGGTCCCAACGGCTTGGTGAGACCGTCAGCGGCTTGTTCCTCAGTAGGAACATATTGAAGACCAATCTCGCCAGCATTCAGCACGGCTCGCTGATAATGGAATTTCACGTTGAAATGTTTGGTCCGTTTGTGAAACTCGGGATTGCGCGAGAGGGCAATGGCGGACTGGTTGTCAGCCATCATGTTGGTGACTGGAGACCGATACAGTTGCGTCTCGGTCAGAAAGGTGCGGAGCCATTGCAAATGCAGAATGGCATTGTATTGCCCGATGTATTCGGCATGAGTTGTAGACGTGGCTACTTCCCCCTGTCTCTTGGACGACCAGGAGACCGGTGCGCCTGCAAGTTGGAACACATAGCCAGACGTGGAGTATGCCCCATCAGTGACGACGGAGCCACCAAAGTCGGAATCTGTGTATCCGATCAACTGACCACTGCGGTATGTAATGCGATGGCATTGCGTGGCTTTGACATAGCGAAGCAATCGCTGCAGGGCGACCTGGTGGTGCCATTGTGGCTGAGACGTGAAGCGACTCAACGTGCCTAGCGCAAACGCAATATCCGGCCGCGTTCCGACCATCAGATACATCAACGAACCGATGGCGGTTGCAAATCGTGCTTTGGCTTCCTCGTCTGGAGGTGCTTCGTCCGGACGATGATTCAAAACTTGCTTGGGATTCATCGGGGTAGTCTTCGCCTGACAGGTTTCCATGCCAAAGTCAGACAGAATCTTTTGGATGTACTGGTGTTGGTGAATAGAAACACCTCCGTCGGCATGATAGTCGAATTGGATTCCGAGGAATGAACGCGGAGTTCCAAGGTCGTTCAATTGAAACTCCTTCTCCAATGCTTGTTGCACTTGTTTGATTTCGTGCGAATTGGCTGCCGTAATGAGAAAGTCGTCGACATAGACACAGACCACGCAATCGGATTTGTAGAACACGCAGTTGTCCGATTCTGCCATGGTGAAGCCATGGGCGGCCAGCACACGGTGGACGCATTGGTACCAAATCCGCGGGGCCTGTTTGAGTCCATACAAAGAGCGGCGAAGCCGGCATACATAGCCTGGCTCTTCGAATCCTTCGGGCAACTCCATGTAGATGGAAGAGTCCACGTCACCGTGTAAGAACGCCGTGACGGCGTCGAATTGGTGAAGCTTCCATCCGCGTAATGCGGCGCTGGCAATGATGCAGCGGACCGAGTCCATGCGTGACACAGCAGCAAACGTTTCGTGATAGTCGATGCCATGTTTCTGCCGATATCCTTTGATCACCAATCGCGCTTTGCGCGTTCCGTTGACTTTGGTCTTGAAGACCCATTTACAGCCAATCACATGATCTCCGGCGGGAACGTCCTCTCGTCGAACCTTTTCCCATGTTCCGTGTTCGAGAAGAGACGCATATTCTTTGTGGATGGCTGCCCACCATTCCAGTTGATTCGGGCACGACAAGGCCTCGTGGAAAGTCGACGGATCGACTGTGCGCGCAGATGCGGTATTCAGTGCGCCTGCGGTGTACACCTTGCCAAGTGATTCCAGTAAACGCCGTGAGGGTCTTCTTCTGCGGCCATAGATGGAATAGCCGAGGTCCTGTGTGGACTCTGCTTCCTGTTCGATTGGGTTGACCGGTGGAAGTGTTTCCACATGCTGAGATGGCGTTTTCAGTCGTTCAGCCAAGTCTGAAGGCGATGCTGGTGGCGTAGGCAGTGCGCTAGATGGAGGTGGCACTACTGGTGAAAAGACAGGTGATGGAGGAGCATTGTCCGGGAGGTCGTTGCCTGTTTCCCCCTCGATGAGTGGCGCCACTGGGGTCCTCTCATCGAACTCGACATCACGGGAAAAGACTGTCTTTCCGGAATGAATTTCAGACAGTTTGTACTGGTTCGGTTCACAGTAACCGATTTCGTACGTGGTCTTCTTCTGCAAAATTGTTGCTGGTGCGCGCAACTTCAGATAGACCACCGTGTCCACAAGCTCGGTCCACCAGGAAGGAGGAAGGTTCGCATCAGACAGGAGCGTGTTGATCCGCTCCCGGATAGTGCGATTCGTGCGTTCCGCCAGTCCATTCTGCCCTTTGCAGTATGGCGGCGAGGTGTCAAACTCAACTCCCTGGGTCTCGAGATGTGTTCCAATCGGCAGGTATTCTCTCCCATTGTCGGTGAGGAATCTCTTGATCTGGGCGCCGAACTGTCGGTGCACCCAGGCCTCAAATTGTCGGAACTTCTGGAGCGCTTCATGCTTCCATCTCATGGCATACGCCCACGAGCCACGAGAATAATCGTCAGTAAAGGTGATCACGTACCTAGAGCCATCTTTGGCGATCGGCATCTCCATGATGTCCGAATGGATCATTTCAAAGATTCGCGTTGAATGCAGACGTGGCCGTCTTGCACGGGAGTTCCTCTTCTGATGCTGCTTACCCGACATACACGCCGGGCACTGCGGCGTTGCCAGCAGCTGCGCCTGCGTCTGCGGTCGGTACGGAGTGCCGGTCTGCCGGAGGACCACCCTCAAGTCTCCCCGGTTCAGATGTCCCATCCGAGCGTGCCACAACGCTTCGGAGGCCTGGTCCACTCCTTTGCACGCATCTTCCTCGAGTATCACAGCTTCACCACCGAGTTCAGAGGTTGACGTTGCGCATTCTGCGTCACTTGACTCCTGAGGGTCGTCGACGTCCATGGCCACCGCCTGCGGTTCCAGGGAATCTGCATGGCCACAGGTCGCCGGCGCCCTCGCCAGTTGGACTCGCTCTCGAGATCTTCTGCTCACATGGCACCGCAGGATCAACAGATCCTCCTCCGCATGGTAGGCAGTCCCCACGGTCCGTCCTCGGCGTTGCACAAAGACGTTCTGCGGGTGCGCCACCACCGAGTAGCGGTCTAGCAACAGCTTCGGCACGCTGATCAGGTTCATCCCGACGCGTGGGGCGAAGTATACATTCTTTAACACCAGGGGTTGGTTGAACTTCCCCCGGAGCGTGAGCTTCACCGTACCAATCCCTTCGGCTTCCACTGGATCACCCGCCGTGTCCAACATCTCGCGGTGGGGCCGTAGACTGCTGAAGCAGCTCCGGTCCTAGCCTCGGCTTCACGGCGCGACCATTCACGGTGGCGCTCGAATGCCTGGACCTCCACTTCGAGGCGCGCTTCAATGGCTTGCTGCCTCACCGCCCCATTGAGGTGGGGCTCCACCAAGGGGTGGATGTCCGCCGTAATAGGTTTGGCGTACTTGAATAGACAGTCGGGACGCTGAAGGTCGCCCGACACGACATCCCAGACCTGCCTGTCTTTCAGGTAGGAGGTCATGAGACGTTTCCAGGTCGCGAAGTTATCGCTTCCCGTCAGAGGCTCGATGGCCGTGACGGCTCGGTCAGGAGAGTCATGGACCAGAGCAGACATAGTATTGAATCTATTGACTGCGAAAGCGGGGTAGATATATAATCAAGATTGATGAGATGATTCTCAGATGAGTAGAGACGGCACCCGAGATTATGCTCTCGGGCTCATAACCTGTTGTAGTTCAGAGGTATGAATTGACTTATTCTTCCAGAGGGATACATGAGCCTATATATACAGCAATGAGCCAAGTTGATTGGAAATCAACTTGGGTTGTCCATATTGATAGCTCGGACTTAATTCCGACGGTGCGGCTTGGTTCCTGATCTGCACCAGCCTCATGTCACAACAGCTATTCGTTATTTTGTTGTTTATCACTATGGCGGAGTCTACCTCGACCTGGATACCTGGTGCAACCAGACCTTCCCCATCCAAAAAATCGAGCCCTACACGGAGACACACTATGCTCTCTTCAAATCAACTCCACCGACCGGCGTGACGAACGATTTTATGATGACATCCGCGAGGCATCCGGCGTATGCAGCAGCAATCGCGAAACTGCCCGTCTTTAATGCCATAACTCGGGTCTGGGCTCGATGGCAGCCCTATTGCGCTATCATGATATCTGCTGGACCCATGTTTTTGACTATGGTGATGAAGGACTACTTTCTTGAACAACCTTCACTACCGTTGCTGACTGTCGGTGTCATTAATGCGACTGAGTTAGCGCCATACATGACCGATCTTGAAAGCGGCACTTGGCATCGAGCGGACGCGAGGGTACTAATGTGGATAGGAGATCGACCGTGGACGTGGTTCGGCATGGGAGCGACAGGGCTCATCGCCGGCCTGTGCATTTTCAACTATGGGCTGGTGATGCTCTGTGAATTTTTTTCGCAAGGTTATGCCTGGTACTTCTATCACAAAGTTTGCCAAGGTAGCATAGGCGGGGCAGGATTGCAGTTCATTTCATGACTCATTTCTGGCGTTATATGTATCGAATTGGATACCACAGATAAAATGTAAGTCATGGTCAGGGGGCGAAGTAGAAGGTCAGAGGGTCTAGAACAAGTGTAGTGAATAATGACAAGACTTTCAACTAATTGGAACTTAACGCCGCATCAAAGAGACCAATCACGACCATGAGCAGTCTCTTTCTCCGCGGCAAGAAAAGGTTTCATCCAAAACTGCCAATTGATGCAGTCAGATTTCGACTAGATTTTGACCAATTGTCCATTGACTGTTGGCAGTCAATTTAATAACAGGGGTAGTGATCAAAGTGTCGGTAGGGGAAATTTGATCCAGCCTCATCAGATATGAACGCTTGTTGAGGAGATATATAATTCAATCAGACACCTCTTACACATCCGTTGAAGCCCTCACAAATCTGTTGAATTAGACTAGCAGGCTAGACTAACGCAGCATGAAGGAGCTATCCTGATCTACTGAACTGGAGGGTATGGGTGAGAATCAAATAAGTGAATTTCCTAACACAGGTAAAATCTGAGGAGAACAGTATACTCTTTGAATACATGCGTGGGACCCAGTTTACTATGCCGACAGCATAGAGACCTCTGTCGTTCAGGGGTAATCTGCACGTATATCGATTCGTATTGGCTTATCCCATGTGGGACAACAACCAGGCCAGAATTGGGGGTTTTAGCGATGCACTTCGGGAATTTAATCCCCATGAGAATAGAATTAAGGATAATTCTCAACACAACTTCTTTCAAACTCACCAATCTACTATTTATAATAAGATTAGTTCTAATCAAACCCATTCGATGAATATTTTTCTACTCAAATAATATAAATACGTAGCATTATAGGATATTTACGTAGTGAAGTGGGAAGAGCGCGCTGGCGGTCTGGCATCGCAGACAAGACGGCGGGGGTGCTCAGTGCTCGACGGGGACCATAGGGAGGAAGCGAGGCCCCTGAATAGGCAATGTAATGAAGAATGTGCCCGTATTGTGAGATGTGTAGGATGTATGATTCACTATACTATGGAAACGGGGCTAGAAATACCCTTCTGGACCGCTGTGGCGCAGGTGAGAAGTGGCGCGGTTTCCCCATTACAGTAGCTAAAACATTGTGAAATTATGAGAATTTTATGTCGGAACGTGGTCGTTACAGTACGGACTAGTACGGGCATAGCCAATTGAGTACTTGAGACTGTGTTTTTTATATACTATAGAAAGTGCAGAATAAATAGGGGATGCTCCAGAAAGCAAGACATGATATTTAACGACAACGAGTGGGTAATGAAAGTCATGGACAATATTGGATATACTATAGAGATGACTGCATGGGATATTCTAAGAAAAACCAGGGTATGATTAGGAATTTGTACTATTCCGGCACTTAGAGGCTTTGTGAGCGTCAGCACGTAACTATATATACTTCATATACACGGAAATATGTGTATCCTCTTGCTCAAGCATGACACTTTCACCAATGGAGACTCCTCATCCGTAGGCCCACAGGATTCGATTTCATGCTAAAAGCTAGCTAATTTCTCGCAACGAGTGAAGCTGTAATCAGGCAAACGCCCACGATCACACATTTAGGCATCAAAGAAGCCTCTGATGAGGAGCGCTCGAAATAGGTTTTGCTGCTCGAATAACCATGGTCATGCGATGGACTGTTCCTCGCGCATTCAAATTTGCCGCTTCAGCTGGCTTGCAAGTCACTCACTCCTACTATGCCGTAGAATGCCTACAATCACAACGTGGATTCGCAACAAACACAACCAAGTAATCGAGGGCCCTGACTCAAAGCCATTCAGTCGGCTCCTTTGACAAATGCCAACCGTCGCACGTTTGTCCGTGATTGCCCCTAGTAACATCAATGTATCGTGCGAGCCAATCACCCATGCAACAACCACGCCGCACTGGAATTGGCGACCAATCCTTTTGGGTGTAGTACCCCAAACCGTTTGGTCGCGGCTGTTAGGCGGATATATCGGTTGTGAGGGTTCTGTGGTTCATCGGGTCCTTGCGCAGCTTCCTTTGCATTTTTGTCCACGACCTCGTTGCCTAGTACCCCTTGATGAGCCGGATTCCACCTGAGTTCAGTTCGGATTCCCCGTTCCGCCAATTGGTGGATCAAGTCCAGGCATCCTGCCAGATAGACTTGACCTGAAGGCATGCGTGGTCGGCAAAGCGCTTTCAGCGCCGCTTGACCGTCTGCAAAGATGACCAGGCCGTTCTTTGCCTGTCTGGTCCAGGGCTCGTTACTGGTCAGAACTGATTCGAGTGCCATCGCTATGGCGCATAGCTCCGCGGCATACACGGTAGACGTGTTGTCGTCGCCCATTTGGCTATGGGCGACGTGATCTTCAAGATTAATCACTGCAGCGGTTCCCAATTTCCCTTCGATCCCACTCCCGTCGGTATATATAATCAAAGGTCTTTCTCTTGAGGCTTTGATCAGGATCTGGTCATGATGGTCCACGGCAGTATCTCTGTCATCGATGATAACCTCCGGTGGTGCTTGCCATGGTGCTAGGACGAATGCCTTTCGACTCGCAGCCGCGAGGCATCCGCCCGTCTTCCAGGCTTGCGCCTCCACTGGTGTCCATCCGGCCCAGCTTCTCTCATCTACGGATCCATGTCGAAGGATTGTTGATAGGAAAACAAAGAAAGGCCCTGTTCGTAGTCGCAGGGCTGTTTCTATTTTTGTCTTGGATCTTGTCGGAGTCCGCATTGCTTCTTTAGGTCTAGCGCAAACGCCTCAACGTACTAATTCACACCCCTGGGTCTTTGGCGCTCGTCCCTCATCCCGCCGCCCCATGTATGTACCGTTTGTTACCAGTTTCAACTGGGATTAAGATAATGTCGACGATTGATGGATCGGTAAGGTCTCGTACGTAGCAATGGATTATCACTAAACAGCTGTTCTTCTAAATATATCCATCCGCCTGTTATATACATACTCAGACTCAGGGGCTTGATTCTTAGTAAGCTTCTCTTGTGGATCCTGTCCAAAACGGGCTTAGTGGTAAACTACCACTGACACACCCCCCCCAGGGCAGGCCGATTCCACTTGAGTCCTGTCCTGCCACTCTTCTGTCACTCTTCTGCTTCATCAGTCTTCATGATCAGATAAATGTGTTCTCAGGTCCACCAAGCCTAGCATCTCCACAAACTTCTGATGCTTCTGGCGTGGGAGAAGCTTGGTGAGCCCGTCCGCGGCCATTTCGGCCGTGGGAACCCATTCAACGGTCTTCCTTCTTGGACCTCCTGTCTTAGCCAGTGACGGTGAATATCTACGTGCCGAAGCTTCGTCCGAAGCTGAGGATCTTCCTTTCGCAGTAAGTCAACCGTCTGCTGGTTATCACATCTGATAGTGATCGGGTGCTCAGGATCAAATCCGATCTCCTTGAATAACCTCATCCACCATTGTACTGTCTTCCCTGCCTCCGTGAGCGCCAAAAGCTCAGCCTCTGTTGTTGACGTTGTCACGGTCCGTTGTTTTGCTGCCTTCCAATCCACTGCGCCACCGAAAAGTGTGCAAAGATACCCTTCTGAACTTTTTCGGTCCGCGTTGTCCCCAAAAGATGCGTCACTCGCGAACGTGACTGCCTCAGATCTCCTATTCGCTGTATATTCGATAGCGAGGAACCTCGTCTGGTAGAGGTAGGAGATGACACGATCGATGGCATCAAGGTGTCTGGGTCCTGGATTGGTTTGATATTCTGCAAGCTTGCCAATCGCCCGTGCTGCATCTGGTCGGGTGATGATGGTTGCGTACAGAGCTGCTCCAATCTTCTGCTGATATTGATGGATCTCTGAAGGAGAGGCCTTTCCATCGTATGGTCGCAGATCTTCCACGGGAAGGGGCGTATCGCATCGCCGTCGATGGATCGCTCCAAATTTCATGCCCATAGATCGTAAATACGAATCCTGGCAGAGCCATAACTTCCCTTGCTTTCTATCCCGTATGATTCGGATTCCAAGGAACCACTGCGCTTCACCTAGTCCTCTTATTTCCCATTCATGCCCGATAGCTTCCCTTAGTTTTAGGGCTTCTTTCCGTACAGTCGGATGATTCACGATAATAATATCATCGACGTAAAAGAAGACAATGATCCTGTCCGCCGTAAATAGACAAGGATCCTCGGGAACTTGTGTAAGACCGAGCTTCTTGAACACTCGTGTTGCTTCTTGTTGCCAAAGTCGGGGTGATTTTCTTAGTCCGTAAAGAGCTCGAAGTAGTCTCCAGCACTTTCCAGAGGCTCTGTAGCCTTCAGGCATCTGTGTGTAGACTTCGTCGTCTAGCGAACTGTTCAGGAATGCACTAATCGCGTCGGATTGATACGTATCGAGCCCGAACGCAGCCACCATCGCAAATATCGCTCTTGCGGTTTTCGCTGCGAGCGTGGCAGCTCGTTTCTCGTCGGGAGTCATGACCTGAAGGTCTCCTCTGACGCAAATCCTTGCCTTGAATTTTACCAAGTAACCATCCGAGTCGAACTTGTAGGTAAACACCCAAGTCAGTGGGAGAACCTGCTTATTCGGATCCATCGGTCTTTTGACAACTTCACATGTGTTCTTCTTTTCGAGGCCTACCACTTCGGTAGCTGCTGCTGCCATAAATGCTTCCGAATACCGGTGCCTCGTCATCTCTTTCCAATTTCCCGGCTCCGGCGGGAGGTCGTCCCGGTGAATCTGACCCCTTGGTTGCTTTATACTATGCGCTGCCGTAAATGCAGACAGTATTCCGGGTGAGTCCTGAGCTGCAAGCATACTCACGAAGTCAGGGTCTTCGTGTGCTTTCCTTTTCCTCGAACCAACGACGATGTTCGTCTCGTCTACATCTCCGTGGATGTCTCTCGGCGCCGAGTTTCTCTCTTGTTCGGCAGCTAGCTCGCTTGTTATCTGTCGGACGTCGTCGGGTTCTTCGAAAATATTGTCTGGTTCGACAACGGATGGAGTCTGCGATGGAGTGGTAGGGATCGGCGGGTCCGCTGGAAATCTTTCTGGGATAGTATCTCCTTCTTCTTCTTCTGTCCCTATTGTCTCCTTGGCCGAATCTGCTGGCGTCGGCAGTCTCTCCTGAGTCGACGGCGCCAATCTCTCTGGTCCTTTCTCCGCATTCTGACGCGCTCGGCTCTGCATGACTAGTGGAATTGAACCTCTCGTGGGCTCTGCATCTTCCACGTCTCCAATAATCTCCGGAATCTGAACAGGCATCTGGCTGACTATCTCTTCGGGCAACCTATCAGGCTTATATTTTCGTGTTTCGTCGAACTTCGCGTCTCGTACGACTTCCACCTTGTTTCGCTGCGGGAACCAGATCCTCCAGATGTTCGAGGCAACGTAGCCGACGAGATATCCAATCTCTGCTCTGGGGAGCATCTTCTCCGATTGAGGAATTTTGATGATCCTGCAGTACGCCAAGCTTCCGTACACCTTCAGATTTGCGACTGAGACTGCTTGCTCATGTCCAGCATTCTTCATCACTTCTTGCCATGGGATGATCCATCGTCCAGCCACATGCGTGGGCGATCTGTTGAGGATATAGACTGCTGCTCGGATAGCTTCAGGCCACAGATTCTTTGGTAAGCCTGCATCCTCGAGCAGTGATCTTGCTCTCTGTATGACCACCCCCCCAGATCGTTCCGCGTGTCCATTCTGTTCTGGTGCGGCTCGAACTGAATGCTCGATAACAAAACCATTCTCCCTGATGATTCGCTCCACATCATGGCTAACGCTCCGCTCATTGTCAAATTTGACAGCCTTTAAGGGTATCCCTAACACATGCCGTGCGTATGGTAGGAAGTCCTTTACTGCAAACTGGACGTCATTCTTACTCTCGTGGGTATACGCTGCATGGAACCTCATTCCGTCGATGTAGAAGTGAGTTATCCATCGATCGCCATTGTAACCCTCGTTGATGTGAATCAGATCGAAATGAACTCGTCCGTACGGCCCATACGTCTGTCCAGTCGCTCTCCTTGAGATTTGACGGTGGGCTTTCGTGACCTGGCAGACCTGGCACAGCTCTGGATTGTGCTCAGCTGACTGCTTGCTGATAGGCCCGACGATTTCCATTCCTTCCACCATTTTCTCGAGTATCTCAAGTCTCTCTGTGTGCATATGGCCCATTCTTCGGTGCCATACGTCTGCTGTTGCTTTAGAGACTAGCGGTTTCTCTGAGCTTCGATTGGGCTTCTTGGACTGGCGAGGCTGGTGCGCTTCCCTTTGCCGTCTGTGGGTTGCAAGCGCGGTCTCCATCTCGTTATGTTCGATCACCCACATTCCATGGTGAAACTCGATCTTCGCTATCCCCTCGCTATGATGGACTAAAATGTCTTGGTCTGCATCCCATTTGACATTGTGATCTCGCAGAAGTTTCAAGGACACTAGGTTCGTCAGGAAATTTGGCGAATAGAGCACATTGCTCAGCTTGATCACCACGGTCTCTCCTGTACAGGGTCTTTTGCCTCGAATTCGTACTTCCCCGATGCCGCTCACGTCTGTTTGCGAGTCTCCGGTCCGAATGCTATCAGTGATAGGTTTGAAGCTCGTGAATCGACTTCTGTCGTTACAAACATGGCACGACGCGCCTGAATCAAGGACCCAGCTCTTCTGTAGAGCATACGTGGCTTTGTCTTGCGTCGTTGTGGCAATGTTATTCTTCGTGTTGGCCATCGAATCCTCTTTTGTAGGCCATGCGCTCACGGGACCGCCAAGTTGAGAGGTAAAGAAGCTATACTCTGGCGCTTCCATCTGAACGCTCAGGAATGACTTCTTTTCTTCCTGCTCTCTCGCTTGTTGAAGCCTTCTCTCTATTTCAACCCGAACCTTCGAGTCCTTCATCTTGGTTTTGACTCGTTCTTCAATCTCAGGGTTTGGAATCCATCCATCTGGTCGGATATCCTCCCTCATATACCAGCATGTCCTGATGTTGTGAAATCTTGGCTTCCTCTCACAGGGACATTCAAAACTGTCTCGGGTCGGCGAGCTCTTTCCCGGTTGAGCTGCCTGATGCTGCTTCTGCTCCTGCTGGCCATGTAGGGTTGCAAAGCTTATCTTTGGGTTTGTGTCTCTTCCTTGCTTCTCTGCCGCTGCGTACGATCGGAAGTTGGTGACAAGTTCATGAAACTTGACAGCCTTTCTTTCTCCAATCGTCTTCTCATACCAGATGGCAAAGAATGCCGGTGAATGGGGTTTAACAGCCAGGAGGAAGTCATAAACGCATTCATAGTCTGATTCCATCTGTTTCACCCCTGCACTCTTGCACTCCTCGTACAGAGCTATCCACTTCGTTAACCAGGTGTCTAAATTCGTCCCTTTTGGAGATGCAATGCGAAGCCGAAGCCACTCGTCTCGAACGTCGAGCAACCTTCTTATATCACTCGGCGCAAAGATCTCTTTCAGCTTCACGAGCTGCTTCCGTGGGGTCTCTTCATCCGCAAGGTAGTGGAAATGCTCAGGAGCTAACGTATCGCGGATGATGCGGGTCATTTGCGGCAAGTATCGCTGAACTCGCTCATATTCGCTCTTCCGTTCCTTGTACTGATCTCTCACGTATTCCCAGACTGCCATATCCGTCTGTCTAAGGTCGCGAATCGATTCAGCACCTTCTCGTGCCTCACTCGGATGTGGATATTCGGGTTTCTCCAATTCAGGTGGTGCCTCGACAGCTGGGTCCAAATATTCCCATACTGCATACCCCTGAGCGTATGACCGAATATGCGCTATCCACACTCTCCACTGAGCTGATGTTTTCAGTTTCGGAGTGCTGCTCACTGCACCGCCGCCGTACAGCGACGTGCTGCTCTGGAAGCTGCTCTCAAAGTCCATTGCGAGATCTTTCAGTGGCCGATCGGGATCGTTTCGTTCCGTTTTCTCGAGTTGAATTCTTCTGGCAATTCTATTGGCGAATCGGGCTCATAACTGTCGACGATTGATGGATCGGTAAGGTCTCGTACGTAGCAATGGATTATCACTAAACAGCTGTTCTTCTAAATACATCCATCCGCCTGTTATATACATACTCAGACTCAGGGGCTTGATTCTTAGTAAGCTTCTCTTGTGGATCCTGTCCAAAACGGGCTTAGTGGTAAACTACCACTGACATATTGTCAACAAAAGAGGGTCGCCAGTTTACTAGTGCGCCCGAGGAATATTCAGCACCCCCTCTGCCTGATGATCGTAAGGCTCTCAACGACCTTACTAAGCTCATCCCCTATTTATTCTGCACTTTCTTTAGTATATGGAAAACACACTCTCAAGTACTCAGTTGGCTATGCCCGTACTAGTCCGTACTGTAACGACCACGTTCCGACAGCATTCATAACCCTGCTGATTAATGTTGGTTTTTTGTGCATGCTGTAAGCCCAGATCTCGGCCCGACGTTTTCCCCGGCCCAATCCGGGGGTTCAACTACTCCAAGAAGCAAGATATCAAGATTCAACGGCAACGACTTGGTAATAAAAGTCATGGAAAACTATGGCGACACTGTAGACCCGTTTGCATAGGAACTACCAAGAAAAAGTCGAATTTTACCAGGATTTTGAACTATTCTGGCACTTAAAGAATTCATGAGCGCCAGCACATAGTTATATATATTTCATAAAAACAGAATTAGGTGCATCTTTCTATTCAAGTATGACTTTTTCAATGGTGGAACTCCTCATTTTTAGGCTTATAGAATTCAGTTTATACCAAAAGCTAGCTAATTTCTCACAATTAGTGTCCGTTTCCACAGATAATTGATACTGGGAAAATCTACACTACTTATGCAAATGCCAAGAATTGGCATGTTTATATTGGGCCCCACGAAAGCCCAGGGAACTTCTGCCTTAGGCCCATAGAATATCTGTAGGTTGGGGTCGGGTTGGGCCTTTGGCTTTTGCCGGTCCGGAAGTCTACATATGACAGAAATATCAGTTTCATTGTTTCATTCTGCACCATTTGGCATCACTTGCTACGATGATCCCCTGGTGTTTACTCAGTATTTTTGGGACACAGCATCCAATTCGATTGAGCTGGTCCAATGCAAACACCAATATCCCTCGGTGAAGCTATAATGAGGCAAAAACCCACGATCAGACCTACCAGGTCTAGATGAAGCATTGAAAGAGCGCTCGAAATACATTTTGTTGCTCAGATAATCACGGTGATGCGATAGACTGTTTCTCGAGTAGTCGAATTTGCCGCTTCAGGCGGCTTGCAAGTCACTCACTCTGCTGTAGAATGCCTACATCCACAACGGTCGCGAGTCAAAGTGGATTCCCGATATAGACAGCTAAGAAATTGAGGGGCTTGGCTCAAAACTTTCCGATTAGCTGCTTCTACATGGGAGCCGTCGCAACCCCGTGAATAATTCCGTAAGCAACTACGATTTAGATCGCCTGTCCTCTCCCATTATCATCATCCACTACTGCACCCAAAGCGACCGCGATTGCTTTTGGGTATAGTACTCGAGTTCACGCGATCGAGAATACTCTACTGTGTAGAGAACATGGTTGCAGCCCGATCGGGTCTAGCAAGCGCCATTTTGACCAGATTTGGTAAAGACGATTCCGCCAGCATTTACGACGGACTTGGATTGGAGCCGCAGCAGACATGCGCGTTACCAATACCGCCGAAAGCAATCATATGAATGCTGATTAGGGGTAGAAATTTGAGCATAGGCTGTCATAGATAGTCAGAGAGGTCGCACAAAGGATGGCTCTGAGTAAAGTTGTGCAGACATCCAACTCACCTTTACAAAAGATATGCTTGAACAGTGATATGCCAAATGTCGTCCAGGGCGCGGTGAGGTTTGACAAAATATATTTGATGCCCAAGGACAGGCGACGTAGGGGACGTAGAGAGCTTGGTAATTCCCCGAGAAAACCGCTTGCACGCGATATGTCAAAAGACGATTTCAGTGAGAAATACACGCGCTCGAGTTGACTAACCTGCAGATGCAGTGACATCCAGGGGAAATGGCCTTTGCACACGATACTCCGGCTTGGATAGAAAAAAGCGTGCTTAGGCATCAGATCCAGCCAGCGTATATCCAAAGACACCACAACTGCTCTGACGGTGCTCTTGATGCAGCGTCGTGCATGTCCGGTTGATTCATGTTCACTCGTTCGTTTCCGCTTGTTAGCTCCACCCGCTGGAATACATCGACCGGCTCAGCAAGGCGGAGTAGGATCGGGTGAAACTATCGGACGGCATCTCTTTGCTCGTGCCCTCTAGTTGACTCGGCTATGACTCGACACCTTACCGTCTCCTTTTATCGGTTCGTACCTGATACGGCCAATGTTCATATGTAGGCTCGAAATAATGGGGTACCGCCTCACCTTCTCCTTGCACGCAGACTTAGACTCACAGCCTGCTCGTCGGCGAAAGTAGGACTCATCCGCCATGAGCCAGACAGAAACATGAGCTCATCTCGGTGTCTGTCGAGCTGCCAGGCATCAAAAGACGTGAGATGCGAGTCGAGAATAATGAGGATCACCCATTGGACGTTAGGAATTTGATCCACAAGGAGGGTGTTCTCTCGCGGTGTTCGAATGCCGAGACACGGTGGTATAAGTCCATTGTTCCTTGGGCTTTGTATCGGGTAGACATATCAGCACATGACTGATGCAGACTCGACTGAGAGAAGGGCCGAGACGATCTGAACCTTTCGGTGACGCATCATCGATGCCACCAGTAGTTATTTGGAAATGATAGACAGCATGCGATCGCATCGATATAGAGGAGCTCGAGGGAGGCAGGGCATTTGCTCCTTTCGCAATCGAGTGACGGCAATATGAGGGGTGTCCTGATGTGCGATCCAAGTCAGCAAAGATTGAACTACTTGGAGGAGTTATGAGTAGACCTCGGCACAGCCCATGGGCGGCACTGTGTGGGCGGCCCATGGGCTGTACATGGGCGGGCTTTGGGCTCTAGTCTGGGGCCCATGGGCGGGCCATAAGGGTCGTGGGCGCGCCCAGAGCCCACGATGGGCGGCCCAACAGCCCAAATGTGGGTCAGACAAGAACAGCCCGTGACATTCATAAATTATGCAAATTTTGGCTGAATTTTTTTGAGTATTTGGATTACAGACTCAGTCTCAAGTAGGGAAGAGGATCATATACTGTATATAGTGCAGTCAGATTAAAGACATTATATTTGAAATTTTACTCCTTATCTAGGGTCATAATACTCAAAAAGCTCTTCGTCCCGTCTTGCTCGCTTCGGCATCCTCCCTGATGTACGCCTCTGGGTAATAGGAGGCAACGGAATATCACCGTCATCGTCATCTTCTCCATCACTAGGTCGTTCCTGAACATCCATGTTCCCCTTCTCAGAATCCGACGCACTAGGCACAATACTTCGTCGCCTCTTGCTAAGGGTGCGCTGGCTAAATTTCTCAATAGTGACCTGATACTGGGTAGATGCTGAATCATCTTCCTCATCGTCACTGATAAGAGCAATAGGATCATCTTGAGGGATATCCTTTTCTTCCTCTGCTAGGTCGATCTCTTCATTGCTCCAGAACTCCTTAGCAAGCCCAAGTTGTCCCTCCTCAATATCAAACCTTGTAGTGCACATGTGCATCATAAGGTCCTGGATTGTTGTTGCTTTGAGCGAGCCTCGACGATAGTGACAGATATCCCGAGCAGAGTTAAACAGTCGCTCAACACCAGCACCAGTAGCAGGGATAGAGAGAATATCCCGTGCAACACTTGCTAGTACTGGAAATTCATGTTGATTATCCTTCCAGAATAGAAGAGGCTCAATATTAGTTGGTTCTAGGTTATAATAGGATTAGGTCCTGAGTGGTGTCAAAAGGATATAGAGTAGCACCTACCTCTCTGTAAAAACCGTTCAAGCTCATCCTGATAGTTTGATATCGAGTTTGGATTTTCAGACCGTGGTTGTGTTAGGATTCGGTGAAGCCTCGATACTCGTGTCGCTGGTGACTGCGCTATTGGGGATTGAAGATCAGAAAGACGTTGCTTGTAGGGTTCAAGGTAATCTTTGAGGTGTTGATGATATTTGTCTCGCCATTCATAGTCATTATCTGACCATTCCTGCCGTGTGAAGAATTGTAGCTTGTATTGTGGCGCAAGAATCGTACCCATCGCGTAAAGGTTGCCATGATCCCCACTCGTCTTGCCATAATAATCCTCTAACTTTTCCCTTGCCGCTTGCAGGGCAGTCAACATCGATCGTTTCCAGTGAACCTTTTTCCGCTGAAGCAGACTGATTGAATCGTCAAGGTGTTCAAAAAGGCGTACCGAATCAGGCCCAGAAGAGGACCTTTTTTGCCAGGAGGGTGAAAGACTCTAGTACTTTTATGGTTCAATCAATATCGAAGAAGTTGCGCGGCCTATCAACAACCGATGCGGAGCTGTGGGAGTGGCGGGTGAGTGTCTCCCATTCTGATCTCTACCAATCGCGGGTTCAAAGTGAAAGTGGTTGCTGTCAGGAGCTGACACCATCTTGCGCGAAGGTTTTAGTTACCGATATTTCCAACTGCTCCTGATCCGTCAAAGCACGGCTAAGTTTGAAGCTGCGGGAAACTAGTGCGTTGGAAATATTGCATGCCAGGACCGAGTCGCTGAATTGTGTGACACCGGGGTTTCCGGTACAGTTGGGTTTTCTCCAAACGATGAGCTGGAGTGGAGCAGAGAGTGTCTAGGGCTCGTCAGCAAAATCGCTCAAATGGATAGCTGAATCGACTACATTTATGGTAGGTTGGACATCGGTGACAAGTCTTGGCGCAGCCGCTGCGGTGGCGACCAGGGCCAGCGCACTTATCAGTGTGAGCCCGCTCACAAATTGCATGGTTATTACAATACCAGTATCTGATTTCTGAACAGAGTATCGTCCAATTTCTATATCGGGGTTATCATGACTCCAAACTCATCGGTGGAACCAATGACCGGTCGATCAGGTTATCAGCTCCCTCAAGCAAATGCACGGTTATCCACACCTCTTGAGGGCGGGGATTTAATTTGAGGCTAGCGGGGAAGTTGATGCCTATCGACCACGAAATGGATTCGAGTCGGTTTCAATCTCGGATACGTTCATGGCAAATAATGCGGGCTAACGTGTATCCTGCCCGGCGGCCAGCAGATCATAACCCCACGGCACATATGCGATGCTTCCCGTGTTGCTCGTAGAGAGAATCTTGTTTTATGTGCAACCCGTTCTCCAGATTACACCCACACCCACACTTAGACATCTGGGTGGTAGGTGTCGCTCTGTGGCTCCGAGGCAGGTACCTGTCACCTTCAACCGATTCTCTTTAACGTGCACAGGCCAAGCTGCTGGGCTAAATTACTCAAAGAAGCAACATTATAGCTCCATTAATGTTGTCTGAAATATTTTATGCCCTATGCGTTTTCGAGCTCATATGTCTCTAAATCTATCTCATTATTCCCAGCCCGTACACAGCTATGCATTGGCTCATTGGCGCTAAATTGTGGATGGATGCAAGGTACGACGAGCTTATCATCTATCTGAGTTATGGAATACAAATGGTACGCTGAGCAGTAGAGCCAAGAGATTTTACCATAAATTGAAACCCCATCGAAGTGAGGCCAGCCCAGCGATGCGCATGGAATGTGCTGGGTCTATAGTACGAAGCGCCGACGACAACCCACCAGAACTCGGGCCACAAATTGACGTAATTCGGTGTCAGCGTGGCCATGGTCGCCGATCAGATTGCTATCATAGCAATCATTCAAGAGATCCAATCGCTTTTCCTTCGGAAGGGATCTGCTCGCGAATGAGGACCAACTGCGCGGCGAACAAGGCTATACTTCAAGCCTATCATGGGAATCTCCCCGTGATACATGAACTCCCGGCAGATGATATAGTCAAATAGAGTGTAAGTTTGTCAACGAGCAGCTTCGCCAGATCAACCACTGAGCTAACATGGCGCTGGCCAAAAAATCACTCCATGTGAAAGCAATTGGAGCAGGTCCAAGCATCGAGTCGCATACAAGTCGGACAAATGTGACTTGTTTTTCCTTTTCTTTTCTCTTTTTCTTTTCTCTTTTCTTTTTCTCCTTTGTCTTTGTCTTCTAGGTATTAAGCTTAAGCTTAGTCAATGATGACAGAAATTCACAACTTGATGGGTTTTCTGCGGGCCTGGGCCAACTTATTCTCGACCCACTTCGAATGGTTGCCCATTTGAACACTTTCGATTTGCGTATCAAATTCCCTGGATAAAGCGTGCTGTGGCTTCTTTTAATTTGTGGGAGGTTGGCGTAGCTGGTGGATTTTCTTACTGTCGCCTGGAGGTCGTTGTGGGGTTGGCGGTGGTCCCCAACTGTAGGCTGGTCGCTATCGGGCAAATCTTTGTTTCTGGACCCTGCAGGGCAAGTGTCGGGGTCAAAGATCATCAGCTAGAGATTTCTTCCGGCATTTTGCTGAAAAGTTCTCTTCATAGCCTCACGTAGTGCTGAACTCGTGGAGGTGGCATTGATATCCGTAACACCCCAAATGTCATTCTGCTGTGCGACCTCCGATAACCTACCCTGAATGTTCTACCCATTATCAGCGCTCATGCCCTATATTCCTTTGGAAGAATGGTTCAGGCGCATATCTGCTGCGATCACCAGTCAACAAAAATACCACTTGCACGGATATCGTCTTACGACAGTCCGTCGTACATGATGGCGGAGATGCCTTTAGCAGATCTGGCCAAGATGGCGCTTGCTAGGCCCCGGTCGGCTCCGGTGTGTTCTCGGAGTTGAATTCCGACGGTGCGGCACGGTTCCTGATCTGCAGAAGCTTCATATCACAACAAATCTGATATATATTGATCAGCGTTCTCGTCTTTTGGAGACATGGAGGAGGAAGAGAAAATCTTTTCACGACTGCTCCTTGTCAGGCTTAACCAGAAAAGAATCTCAAAACTAAGCCGTCAGCACCAAGGAGTCGGAATACAGAATTCTAGCTCGAGCACCTTTATCGACAGTGGAGTGGAGAGAGTACTGCAAAGAACGCGGGCAAGAAATATACAAGTATTGATCTGTAAGACAGGAGAACTTTTGACTAGACAGAATCGCACATTTGCGACCTTCTGCTTTAGTAACACGAGCAGACGAGCGTAGCAGTGTGGGCAAGGGAAACGGCTAAGCCGAGTGTTTAAAAATTAAACAAATCTCTATAGGTGACTCAGGTGTGCCAGGTTGACTATCATCGGAGCCTGGCGCTCCATGGATTTCGAGGATCATATCTTGACTCTCTGGAAGCTCGCTGACCACATCATCATCAACCATAACATACATGCCCTTTTCGTTGATGTGCATGATACGAGCGACGCGCCTAGGATCAATGTGGTATTTCATCGAGATTTCTTTTATCAGGTCATGGGCGGTGCGCTCTGACAAGTAAATTGCACGGTAGTAGTCCGGTGGGTGATGCTCTGTTCCTTTCTCGACTCCGCTGAGTCGAACATAGAAGCATGCGACCGGCCTGGGGGTGCGCTCTGACGGAGGTGTATAATTTGGATCAATTCCCACGGTTTTGAGGGGCCCTCTTGCAACTTGATCGCTATATGGGAAGTTTTGGATGGTAGTAAGGCGCTTTGTCAATTCAGTCGTGTTTCCAGGTGGCGAATTCGAAGAGGCGTGAGTGTTGGGCGGGGAAGGAATCATGGACTCGCCGGACTGCAAGTTGTCTGTTGTTTGGAGGTTTGCTTTCTTAAAATTGATAGACTCCCCATCAACTGGCAATAGGGTGGGATGCAAATCAGGGTCATCGGCGTCATCGCCGCGCAAGCCAAACGCACTGACTGAACGAGTGGATGATAACATCCCTTGCGTCATAGTCATTTTAGATAACAGAGAGAGGTTGTCTGTAGCATCTTCTGGGCCTATTGACATAATACGCTTGTTCCCCGAAAGCTTCACGGAGCGGTCAAAGCCCTCGGCGGTAGCAGAAGCGTTATTTCCCCGTTTGCGCTTGCCAAGGCCACCACTAACCTCGGCCTGTGACGCCTGCCTCTCAAGTTTATTGACGGTCTTCTTGACATGCGCGATGTCGTTGGACAGCTTCCGCTCGGCACCATGGTCCCGAAAGAGCTTCACCCTGCAATAGGACAACTCCATATCACGCGTTGTGCCTGATCCGTTTCCAGGTGAAAAAGGCTCAGTTTTTGCACAGAGTCTTACGGGAATTCCCTTGATGCCCTTGGAGTGGCTGAAATCGGTTGAAAGGAAGTTGAACCGCACGGGGATGTTGCATTCCGATGTACCAGTTGCTATATTCGGTGCCCAAGTGACGCAAAAGCCGTCGACAGACGTGCTCTCGACTTGGACCTGACGGCGCTTGTCAGACTCGCCGCCTTGAAGGGTATTCACATATTCAACTGCTAACAGTTTTCCGCCGCGTTGGTGGGCTTCGTTGGAGCCTCGTCCTTCTTTCCACAGTTGCCAGCACGTCGACGATTTTGCTCTTTGTTCTTCCTCATCGAAGCAAACACGGATAATGGTTCTATATCGAAGCGGTTCGCAGGTGGTCATAGGCGACCTCGAGTCTCTTATTAAGAGATTGTATGTTTGGCCTTTATTGAGATATGTCACCGGAACTTCCTTCCAATCTTTCACCATTGCGGTTGGTGCGCGCAGGCAAACTTCAAAACGGAATCTGGAGTATAAGAAGACAAGGTCAGCATTGAACAAGGGAATAATTTTCTCGATATACGCACGATTCACCGCTAGCATATGATATATCACCATCCAGCGAAGGGGAGAAATCTGTAGGTGTTGTTATACTGGATGCTGTTTCCACTGGCATCTGACCAAAGGACGAGCTATCAGCAAAATCATCATCCACAACATCGTATTCCGAATCGCGGTACTTGAATGCACGTGGGGCGAAAGAGGCTCGTTGAATGAAAGGACTGATTCCGTGCACTTCGTTGGCGACAAACTGCCGATGAGATAGTTCGAGGCCACTAGAAAGTGGGTGTTGGGAGACACTTTGCAATGGGCTCGAAAGACAAAGCGGCGTCAAGAAGTGCATTCCCGTTGGTTTATGCAAGTATCCCGCCTTATTGGGGATCATTGCCCCCACTTCATCTTCATCAGAGTTTGGGGTGCAGAAGCTGAGATTCTGAAGAGGCAACATAGAAATCGAACCAGGTTTCGTCCCCGAGTGCAAGAAATTCAGTTCATCAATATTCCGAAGGGGGCGTTCATTAGTGGTATTTATGGGAGATTTGAGATCGTGGCTTTTTATCTTCATTTCATTGTTCTCGAGCATTCTAAGTGCCAGAGCTGTCGCATCAGCTCTACTGCTCATATTTTGTGTGAAGGTCGTGATCTGCGTACCTTGAAGACACTATGGGGTTCTCCGCCCACGCATTGGGTGGGCCATCCTTTGGCCTGCTCTGGTTGTCTCTTTGATGGATGACGTCCGAAAATATTTTTTGGAAGCGACTGATGAACTCACAACCAGGCTTCTGATTGTTGTTCCTGTTGCATCAGAAGAGATACGAGGTTAATAATGGCGGGGTTATATCTTAATTCAAGTAAAAAGAACTTACCGGTTGCTAAACATCGAGTGTGATTTCATCAAGGGTTCAGTCGATCGTAGATAACATAGATATGGAGAACTCTCAGACAAGGGGAAGGCAGAGGCATCATACTTATATGCATTGTGGAGTAGCTAGCTGTCCTTCTAGGACATTAAGAGGCCGTCATAGACCACCGTGGCTGCCGTCGCAAATCGTTCTCGGGCTCCACCAAGAATAAGGAACCAATTATGAACAAGCAATAATCGGAGAGAATTTGAGGTTTCAACGATCGGCCAATTGAGAATCTGCGATCTGCAATAATACTGCCTCCCACTCTTAATCACTAGACTGTCTACGAATGTTCATGGCGCAGAATTAAGTCGAGAAACTGAATAACCTCAAAGAGGCGAATGGTACCTGCGAAAACTACTTCTCTATCTGCATTCAGATAAGCCCTTACTCACATTACCCCATTCGTCAGCCGGGGGTTGAAAAGCTACCCATGCCTCAGCGTCGGATTCTTCATCTGCCCCCCTGCAGCAGCCGCCGTGAAGCCCTCGATTTTGGTTGGGTCCGCGCTGACAGTGTTGACAGTGCATCATGCTATATGTCTGACTCCATCCTTGACCAAATTCTTCCCTATCGACTGAGGTGCTTGGGAAAACAAAACATGAAATCTCTCGATTGCCATTATCATTGTGACACCCCTCAAACAGATCTCATCGGAAGATTCCGCAGCAAGAACTCTCAAAAATACATACCAGGGCTAACAAAAACCTAGAGTGCGATCAATCAAATACTCAAAAAATCCCACCTACTCAATTATCACTCATTTTTTACTTCCGGATCCCTTGTGGAATTCATAGTGATTGGGGAGGTCTTCATGGTCTGCGGACTATTAGCAGATTGCTCTGGCTGTATACTGACGCCTATCATTTTCCTTCAAGCTTCGCGCTGTTGAGGTGTAAAATGAAGAGGCAGGGAGGGCGAAACTGAAACGGGAGCTTTTCGGGATGATGCCCGGATAGAGATGAGCAATAACATGCTGATAGAGGTAGAGAGGTGTAGCCAGAATGACTGATTCGTTGTGTAGGAATTCAACGAAAGATATGGAGGTATTTGGCGTTGAAGCTTTAAAGGGGAAATGTGGGAGTTTGGGGGTTAGAAATGATTTGTTGACTGGAACCTTCAAAGACTTCTCTCTTTTGTATGGGGTTCCTTGTATTAATATAACAAATGGAGCTGCATTAGTGGGTTTGACCATTTTCCGTGATGGTATATGACATCATACTAGAGTGGAGTGAGATTTTGAGATAAAAGCGAAGAGGCCGGAGAACGTATTATGGCCTGGAATCAGCACGGCTCGATCACAATGGTGACGCGCCCGGTTGAAAAACACGTGCTAGTTATTGCCTCTAATGCATGGGCGTGCGAAACAAGAATGCTTGCGCTTCAATTGTAAAGGGATTGGACAAGCAATAATCTCGACTAGACGTCGCCAAAGCCCGTACAAGTCGGCACAAAAATGCATAAATCTCCTGCATAGTCTGATGATTTAAGAAATTTAAATTAACACTGGTTAGATACATACTCAGAATCAGGGGCCTGCTTCTTAGTAAGCTTCTCTTGTGGATCCTGTCCAAAGCGGTCTTGTTGTGATATGAGGCTGGTGCAGATCAGGAACCAAGCCGCACCGTCGGAATTAGCTCCGAATTATCTATACAGACGACCAAGTTGATTGGAATTCAACTTGGCTAATTGTTGTATATACAGTCTCATGTATCCCTCTGAAATAACAAGTTAATTCATACCTCTGAACAACAACAATTTCTTTTAATACAATTGTGGACCATATTAGGCAATTAACCGGACAGATCTTCTCAGTTCCCTGATCTCATTCCAGTCCATTTCAAACTTGGTGCACAACGTAGCCCTGGGAAATGGCACGTAAAAACGCGTTTGCCTCACGACCCAGAGCCTCCAACGACCCTGGCTGCGTTTGTTTTTGTTCAGATTCGTCAATATCGCGTTGAAGAAAACAGAAAAGATATTTATCAACTTTTCATGTCAAGAAGGGTATATAAAGCGTGAACATGACTGGTCCTGTCAACCATCATCCCATCCTCAAGTCCCCCGTCAGTTTCTAACCCGGAGGACGCGTGGTCTTCCACGTCGAGACTATAATGCTCTACACAATGGCCTGGTTTCGTCACCTTCGGAGCAGTCTGAGGAATTTACCTGTGAAACAGGACGCCCTTACTCTCTTGAGCCCTCCCCATCTAGGAACACCGCAGACACGCCTCAGCCGAAGCAGTCTTATTCTTTGCCTAGCTCTTTGTCCTCCCCACTTGATCCTATGTTTTCGGAAAGCAGGAGCAATACTAGTAGTCCACACCCGTATAAAAGACGAAAAACCAAGTCGTATTCTAGTTGGAACATTGAGCACTTTTGGACCACAGATCTGGATAGCACTTGGTGTCGGCAGGGTGACCCACTGAAAAAAGACCGACTGCTGATTTGCAAACATTGCAGCTGGTCCTCCAGAGATTCCTCGCGCTATGGTTCCACATCGAATTTGTTGGTGCATCTCCAGACGAAACATCGTATCAAGTCTGGGGCCGACTCCATCTACTTACCCGCGGTCGAAGGAAGCCTCGACCGGTTCTTGGAGTCGCCGAGGAAGAAGATTGGCGTTGAAGAAATGCTAGTCCGATGGGTCATTCAAACAAGACAGCCTTTCACAGTGGTGGAGCACCCGGCTTTCATGGCACTCATTGAAGCAGCGGGGGCGTCTTTGCCCATCAAGACTGCTGATACTCTCTTCAACCAAATCAAAGAGGAATTCCATTCAAGTAGAGCTTACGTGAACGAGGAGCTTACCAGGAGCAGCCGCACACTCGCTTTGTCTCTTAACGTTTGGACGTCGGAAAATCAGACTGCGATAATGGGTATCCTTGGCCATTGGATAACCCCCGATTTCGAAAAGCGAGATGAACTTCTCGAGTTCACCGAGATCAATGGACCGCATTCTGAAGAGAATCTAGCGGAAGTTGTCTTGAAGATGCTCGCCGAACTGGACATCACGCCAAAGCTCCTGACCATCACAGGAGACAATGCGGGCATTAACGGGACGCTCTGCGATAGCCTGCATGACCAGCTCCTCAAGAAGTATGATAACGACGATGACCTCTTTCGCATTAGGCCTCTCATGCGATTCCGCGGACGAGTCAGCTTCATTCCTTGCCTTGCCCATATCCTCAATCTGATTTGCAAAGATGTGTTAGCTTCTTTAAGGGCTGGTTCGGCTCGAGAAGCAAAGGCGATCCTGGACGACATGGCCATTCATACTAGCCCAGCATTCAACTCCATTCACAGCACGAAAGGAGCAATCATGAAAATACGACTTCTGACGCTATGGATCGCCCGTAGCCCACAGCGCCGCCAAGATTAGAAAGGAGTATCACCTGGGAAACAAGTCAGTTATGATGTTGACACCCGATGGAACTCGACGTATATCATGATTCAAGATGCCCTTCGGCTACAAACTGAGCTGGGGCAGTTTATGCGGATACATCCAGAACTTCAGACCCTCCAGCTTACCGATGACGAATGGTCGACACTTCAGCAAGTAGCCAAGATCCTCAAGCCGTTCTGGGACCACACAAACTCCGTTTCAAAGGCATTCCCAACAATTGTGGAAAGTCTACCGATTTACTGTAGTTTGGACGATTTGTTAAATGATGTTCGAAATGCGGAGGGAAATTTTGAAGACGTGAACATTGAAATTCGCGATGCGGTGGAAAGAGGCATTCGGAAGATGAACAAGTTTGCTAGAAAAATGGACGAAAACCTTCTTTACTATGTGGCTTCCGTGTTGGATCCGCGCATAAAATCGTCTCTGATTGTGTCTCAAATGAGCGAGCAAGATTTGGGGCTTATCCTAGGCATTTCCGTCGTGTGAAATTGATCATCCACGTCCAGCGGGGATGTCGGAAACCATATGGAGAACTCTGCGCAAAGCTCAGCCATACAAAGAGGCCTCTTTGTCGGATATTGATAAGTACTTAGATTCCAAGCCGGTCAACTGGTCCGCTTAATCATATCCCTAGAATTAGGATGGGGACTGATGCATACTCGGACTTTTCATGTGCAAGACACGATGCATTACCGAAAATAAAAAATAAATTCCTGCGCATTTTCCAAGCTGCCACCACAGAGAAATTACCGAAGGTATGGTAGTTGATGAGTGGAGGTGTCATTGTACCCATTTCCAAGTGCGGCAACTTTCTCTCCATCCCCTGGCTTGCAAGCCATGAAGTAAAGCTCGTTAATTTATAGGATGCTCGCAATGAGAGGGATGACTTTGAAATTCCCAATGCGATCCAAGCTCGTCGCCACCAGAACAACTGCGCAGCATCGGGAAATAAGTGACTAATGCTCGAAGCAAAGGTCGAACTGTCATTAGGCTACCGGCAGCGATCCCAAGACTGGCTTCTACGTTCGACCATATTGAAATCTGTGTTGTTTCGTCTGCGAAAGTTTTAAGAAGTTGACGGTTTGGGCGATGGAATCAACTCACATAGGAAGTCTGGTCTACCTGCGTAATGCAGAAATGGGATGCGTATTATGACAGCGATGCTAGCTCTTCCTATGATCAGCATAAGCTCGAGAATGGGAGAGCAAGCAGAGCATACGAACATGCAAGCAAGTCCCAGAATTCCCGACACAACAAATTTCGTTCCACGATTCATTTGAAGCCTCCAAAACATAAAAATAGGCAGAGACCCAAGAGTAAAATCGCATGCTGCCGCTACCCCACTGTACATATAGACGATACCAAGAAGAATGTTGATGTCAAGGCATCGGCCTTCTGTTGATGATTGTTTCCAATAGTATGCAACTGGCCGACATTGAAAGATCGTGAAGAAAAGGAAAACGGTTCCCACCGCCGTCGAAATCATCATAACACCGTAAAGAATCCACGAATGGATTCGCTCGACCGTGAGGCGAAGAAAGGTGGTGGCAATAGATAGCCTAGCAATGGTGCAAGTAAATACGTATAATATCTGTCCTAGCCACCAGCACTATCAGAAATAGCAGTCAGCAAGTTTTGATTACATATCATAGGTTGTCACAGGATGCGTGTGACGGACACCTACCAGCAGGCCGCGGCGAACATCGTCCGGTCTATGACTTAAAAACGCCGGCACCTTTCCCATCCCGTATACGGCGCCCACGATTCCGCATATAGCAAACGCTATATTAAACACCTGCGCATATTTGAGTTTGGTGATTGAGTAGTTTAGGGGCACTTTTTCAGAATTACTTACTGCTGCCGTTACCATCAATGCATCGTCGGACCCAAAAGACTTTGCAATTTTCAACCGAGTAAAACAGCGGAGACTGACAGTGACTAGGGAAACCCCCAAGAAAACCGTAGTGGTGATAATAATGGCATTGCTGCCTCCATTTCCCATAGCTTTGAGGACACGGATGTGCCCGGCAGTATGAACTGGCTGTCGCAAGATATTAGCGGCTTTAAAAAGCTTAGTTGAATTATTATGTAAGAAGAAAAGAGACGACGTCATCATTGACTGGTGACGGAATGTTCCTCCCGCAAATCACATTGCAAGGATCAAGCCGCATAGAAGCATTCCTTCTGGCGAGCAGGTAAAAGGCTTTTGCAGCCGGCGCAAGAATAGACTGCGAGTGATAATAAGTCCAATGATACAGGCCCAAAAAGTCAACTTAGGGATGCCTGATAATCATAAAGCAGGGTAAGGCAACGTCAGATTCAAGTAGAAATTATGCCCAGGTGAAGCACTAGTTGACAACTTTGAAAGGGATAACATTTGAAGGCACTAATCTGGTGTCTTAGGAAAAAGAATAGAGCCTCATGGCCCCCACTGAGAAGGATCCACTCAGTGCGTCTTTACGATTTACGTGCTTTATTTCACATTTTTAGATGCACGCCATCATTCTTCAGTCACAAATATGTGTCTCACTCTCCTTAACTCTGAAATTCTTCTTCTTCTGAAACCACCTTCACCTCGAGCTGGGTATCACTTGAGTTTCATCACCCATCAAGTATGACAAACTCCACCGCACCGTGATTTTTGAGATAATCTATCTCCTGAGGTCTCGTGTAGGATCTCGTGACTAGTCACTTCCCAATCAATAGACCTCACGTGCGCCGCTTCTTAGACTGATATTTCCCTCAAACGCATTTAAATCTACTTCCAGTTACTCAAAATTCCCAGAAAAGACATGATGGAGGAACGAAATTCATTTGGAGCTAAGTGCAATAGGGCTTCCCGACCGCTGTGGACTGTATTCGAGTACTTCATCTAACGACATGGTTGTGGAAGGGATTTCTGGCGATGGGAAAGGATCATCGAGGTGCTCGATGGGAGGACCAATATTTCCGCAGTGATCTGCGCTCGTGGCCTCGTGGCCCACATCCAGACGGCGCAATGAGCTCCGCGAAGCGACAACAGAGATATTTAGGGTCAGTATAGCCTGTTGCAAAGCTAGACGACGCTGACTCCTTACAGTGGATTGAGAATGTTCTGAGACTCATTGACCTCAGAAGCAGCCAAAGAGGCACACGTCGCGAGCGCTCTGCTTCTTGTATCACAGAAGCAGCCGAAGAGGCGCACATGACTGTGCGCGAACGTTGACATCGGGGTATCCAACGCGCCCCAATCGAGATTTCGATACATTAAACCAGCCAGAAGACCAGCTTGAACCATAAAGCCTCCCGTATCTACAGAGCAGCCATCTGCCAACGCACCGGGGCAGAAACTGTTGGATATTGAAATGAGATCAAAATATTTCGTTGCGCGTATTTTTTGTAAGATATATTTGCAGTCTTAGTGCATCTATTTCCCAAGTACCGCTTATTGGCGCAGCTGCATTAAGTACGAAAAAAAAAAGCCGGACTTATCTATCTATCAGCAGAGGTCTGAGTAAACGAAGGGAGAATCAATCCTTTTTTTTGTTTCGTGGGGTCAATAGATTTTAGATATAGCAAAGGTCAGATTCACTCAATTACTCGCTGAAAGATGGTATGCAAGTCTGGTCGTTTGATCGGTTTGATAAGGAATGTGTCAATGCCGGAGCCAAATGCCTTCTTCTGGGCACTAGGGCTGTCAAGTCCAGTCAAAGCAGCGATACATGTTGCTGGCGGGGATTTTTATGTTGAATCACTTGTCCTAGCCCTACGCTCTTTCTCTGCGCGTCTAATTTGCCGCGAGGCTTTATAGCTATCCATAATGTGCATTGAAATATCTGGTAATGTTATTCTTCCGTCGCGAGCAAGGATGGCAAGGTAACAGGCAAGATAGCAGAGGCGCAAGGGAATAATGATACGTGAACATACCAATGATGATCACCTGAAACTTGCCAGGGTGGGCTTTGAAGATCTCAACCGCTTCTCCACCATCCTTAGCAGTCATGTAGTTACACTTGTTCTTCTTTGTATAGGCGCATAGCAATTGAAGATTGAGATCATTGTAATCCACGAGCAAGACAGATTGCTCAGCAATCTCAAAGTCACCGTCCGCATCCTGGGAATATGATCCGAGCTGGGCGGTATCCAGTATGCCCGCTTCGGAACTTCCCTTGCGCGTTGAAAATTGGCTCCCGTTCCAACGCTCCGGGCTACTCATGGTATCTTCTATCGGTCGCTTGCTGATTTTCATTCTGTCATTGGGAGCTTCAGCTTCTACCAGCTCAGATGGCAGTGCTTCCTTCAGCAACTTCGGTTCCGTTGGTGAGAGCTCCCCCTCTCCCTTAGTGCGAAGCGTGCTTGTTAGTCGGGGAGGCGTACTCATAGTATTACTACAGCCTACCTCTATGCTCCTGAGGAGGCCATTACGGCTGCATTCCCTGATGGTGGCTCAAAGACCCAGCCTGAACCCTCTATGGCTTCTCCACATGTTGCTGGCGCCGCCGCCTACCTGATGGCTCTCGAGAGTGTGACCCCTGATAAAGCTTGCGCCCGTATTGTCGAGCTTGCTATCACGTCTGTCCTCAGCGCTGAACGGACAACACCACCAGATTTTGAATAGCTGTGTTTCCTGGCCAGTCGCCAACCGGGGAGTGGTCTGTCCCAATGGCGAAAAGTCAGTGCTTCAAGAACCAATATATATTATATTCTATCCCTGGCTCGGGGATTTGATGAAGGACCAAGTCTTCATATTCACGGCTTGTGAGCTTGGATAATCCTTGAAGATTGGTCATACAGGCCTGCTGGTCAAGAAACCCGCAAAACCATAGCCTTCGATTCGTGTAGCAGTGGTTGTTGAAGTACGAGTCGCATTTCATTGTCCACATCACATTCGTCCAGTACGTCAATCTCTTTCACCGCAATTGGGATTGAGAGAGTGGATATATCCCACTCCAGCAATGGCTGAATGAGTGAGACTTTTATCAAACTGTTCCTTTTAATCCACAAGATCAACTCATCGAACAGCTTCAAAGAGAGCTCTCAGTAGCCACGCCTACCCGACATACACGTACTGCTCCCAGAGATATAGTGGGAGGCCTTTCGTCTAATCTCTCCCTCCAAGCTCGACGAAGTTGCTGCTGGCGATTCTGAGGCTTTGGTTTAAACGTTTCGGATAGCTTCATTGGTTTCTTCCGCGGCGAGTCCTCGCCAACAACGAGGTAGTGGTGGTCCGTGGCTAACGAACGGGTGATGAGCTGTTGAATCGTGACATTGTCTTCAATAACCTCTGCCGTCGCTAGTCGCGGCGATTGTAGGCTAGTTAACTAGTTGACTAGCTATCTAAATTAGTTAGTTAATTTGTTAGTTAGTTAGTTACTGGGTGCCACCTGTGGCCTGAAAAACCAGGCAGCTTTTGGAACGCCGCGTATAAGAAATGGCTTGCAGAACTTGATATAGCTCGGCTTTTGTAGTTACAAGTGATATGGGTATTGCTCACGCTACTTTGGGTCTCATTGGATTCGATTACGCGTTGTCCTCGACACTCCCAATTTGAAAACGAGCTCCAATAGCTACACTGGTGATTGTTTCATTCATTCAATCTACTTATCTCTACTTTCTTCGTTGAATATAATTTTGAATGTGAGGGAAAGCTCTGTGTAGAGCGAGTATCAGGGCTCGGAATTGTGCTGGCAACCTGGCACAATGGCAGATCACGAAGCGGTATAGGGGCCAGGGTCCAAAACTCCCTAAATGCCCCTTTGAGAAGCACTTAATTCCGGCAGTAATACAATGAACCCTGAATTATTAGTTTATGGGCCTTACTTTGTAGGCAAAGCACCGAATTCATCCCAGGTGCCATAGACAGAGGCAAGATGCTAATTTTAGTGAGGCTATTCAGGTGTATACAAACACTCATATCTCCCATTACCTAGATGGCTTTCTAGATGGGTTTCGAGGTGGTTTACCTTATGAATAGCAAGCCTGAAATTGACCTAACCTGGCAACTCAGGGAGCTTTGAACCCTGGCTCCTATACCGCTTTGTAGACGGATACTACTTGTGATTACTTTCGGATGAGTTCGCCACTTGCTGAGTCGCAACATTCCATCGAGAATAAACTGATTTTGACGGCGGAATCGCTTCCAAGGCTAATGGTAAATGTATATTAATGTTTGAACTTAGCTTCCATGATCTATAGATAATGTCTATAGAATCGCAAAGTCGCACCGTGTTGCTAGTAAAGGAAAGACTGCTTTGTTAGAGGAAGTGAGCTCGCAGGCTTAGACTTGAGCTTCATGCTATCGCAAGAGACGGCCTTAAAAATAAATTAATGAACGTCTTCAGGGCCTACCATGAGATATCCACAGTTTCAAATGACTTACCAGGGTCTTTGGATCAACTTCAATCTCCGGGATAGCGTCGTTGTACTTGAGGTCATGTTTCGTTACTGTACGACAGTTCTTCACTACCTCAATCTGCTTCCTGAGCTTGTAAGAGTGGACATCGCCACCCTTTGCAACGCTTGCCTGTGACACAAACATCACACTCGACTCGGGATGGAGTGCCTGGGAATCGGACGTTAGAGTTAGGGGGTTCAAAATCCGCAGTGAAGAAGTACTCACACCGTACATCGGTCGGGCAATCAAAGGTTCTATATCTGCAACACTATGGAATGTTAGCATTTAAGCATCAAAATGGATGTTGAAACTCTTACGCTCCATTGGGATCACCCTGCGTCGCCATGTTAGCAAATCCCTGAGCAAAGATTTGGTAGAGAAGTACTCACCATTTGTGCAAAAGTGATGAAACCACTCTTAAGAACTTGGAAGGGCTTTGTGCCAAACTCTGAGGGCTCCCAGATCACCAAGTCAGCCAGTTTCCCAGCTTCAACACTGCCAATCACATGGCTGATTCCCTGAGTCAGTGCAGGGTTGATCGTGTATTTGCTGACATAACGCTTGACACGATAGTTGTCCGCTCCAGTTTCCTCATCCTCAGGGAGTGATCCCCTCTGAACTTTGTTCTTGTGAGCGGCCTTCCACGTGCATGTCAGAACCTCAGCGGACCTCCCCATGGCCTGCGAATCGGAAGACATAATGCTGATTGCCCCAATATCATGCAAAATGTCCTCTGCAGAGATAGTTTCTTCTCTGATGCGGTTCTTGAGGAAGGAGGCGCCAGCGGGGTTGTCCTTTGAAAGACGATGGCAGTTAGCAGCCATATCAATGTGCTCGTCAATCGTGTTTGTCGTGAACGGCATGGTAGGTGTCGTGCTGCTGGGGAGCACATTCGGGTATTTGACTAGCTTGATCACATCGGGAGCATGGCCTCCGCCGGCTCCTTCAACGTGATAGACGTGAATGCTACGGCCCCTGAAGACTGCAGCAGTATGTTCGAGAAAGCCAGCTTCATTGAGACCATCGGTGTGGATGTGGCATTGAATATCCTGCTCTTCGCAGACGCTGCAGATGGAAGTCAGTAGGGCTCTATGGTCACGTTGTTAGTTGGAAAAGGCGAAGTAACATACTTCAGACACCTATCAATTGTCGATGGCGTGCAGCCAAAGTCTTCATGCAGCTTCAGTGCAATGACTCCTGCGTTAATCTGATCCTGGAGGCCGACCTTCTCGGAATCGCTTCCCTTTCCAACAAGTCCAAAGTTGAGGGGCAGCTGATCGCATGCCTGCATCATCTGTTTGATGTACCTCTTGCTTGCAGTGCCATTGACTGCCGTGGAAGACGTACTATAGCTGTTAGCGCTTGGGTATCATTGTCAGGACTGATGGATTTACCTTGGACCAGTGCCTCCTCCAAACAGGGTGGTGATGCCAGATGAAATCGCCTCATTCCCCTGCTGGGGGCAGATATTATGGACATGTGTGTCAATTCCGCCCGCCGTGACGAATTTCCCTCCCGCATCAATGATGTCTGTGTTCGACCCGACGACCATGTTGTCGGAGACTCCGTCCATTGTCGCTGGATTGCCGGCCTTGCCGATTGCAACGATGAAATCATCCTTAACACCAATATCGGCCTTGAAAATGCCGGTCCAGTCAATGATGACCGCATTGATGATAGCCAGATCGAGGCATTCGGAGTCGGCGCGGCCACTTGCGGCACCCATTCCGTCGCGAAGTGTTTTGCCACATCCCACTGTGCACTCGTCACCATATACCGTATGATCATTCTCGATCCTGATCCAGAGGTCTGTGTATCCCAGTCGAACGAGGTCCCCGGTAGTCGGACCATACGAAGAGGCATACGTCGCCCGGTCAACCGAGCAGGGCGCAATGTTGCCCTTCTCAGTTGTCTTCTCAGGTGAATGTCGGTACCCGGCCTGCTGTAACTGTTGCAAGACCTTGGCGGAGCGAATGGGATCAAGGGGCCCTTTAGCATGGCCACTTCCGCCTTGAATGATCTTCGAGCCGCCAATCTGTACAAGGGTGACAGATTTGGGGTGATTAGGTTCAAAGCAAAGGAACTCTCCGGCAGGTAGATCGAGATGGTAGCCATAAGCCTTTTCGCGGTCGAATTCGAGGTCAGGGTTTGTCTCCATGAAATGGAAGTGTGAGCCAATCTGAGGATGATGTTAGTACTGAGGACCTGCGTTAATATCAGATTGCATGACTGACATAAACTGCACGAGTTCCCTTGTTGGTAACAGTGAGCGTAACCCTGGGACGTCCCGGGTTCAGGATGATGTTTCCTGACTCCGCCGGACGTACCGCACCTGGCATTGCCAGAGGGTGAAAGTCCGCCTCGTTGATCACAGGGAAGGGATCTGGTAAAGGAACCGGAAGGAAACTTCCATACAGAGCCATTTTGAAATCGCCGTCATCAGTACTGACCGGGTGGTAAATTGTGATGAGGTGCGTTCCTGTCTCGAAAGTTCCTTCCACTTGCATCTTCTTGAGCGTGCCAACGACAGATGGGTGTACATGTCGTCGGCCCAGGATCCCTTTGCCAAGATTCATAAGATAAGAGACTGAATGATTTTTATCATGTATTACCTGGCGAAGTTAGCAACAAAAGGTCATAAAGGGACATCTTGGTAGTAATACAGACCTCTTGGAGAACAGTAGCAATGAGGGCCTGACCGAATTAGTCTACAAAAGGGCAAACTAGGATGATTGGAACTTACAGTAGCCTCTAGGTGGTTCAATTTCTTTCCATTAGCCAGTCGCCTCTGGGCAAGACGACCAGCCTGAGAGAAAAGAAGCTTCTCGACCTTTTTGAGTGTTGTCAGTCCAAGTACCATAAGTGCAGCAGAAGAGTATATACCTCGCGGGGCGTGTAGTGCATTATTCGTAGCTTGTTTGAGACACGGCCGGCTTGCTTGCGTTGATCAGGACACTTCGGAGGAAATGATAAAGGTGCTGAACTGGGAAAATTTGAGCAGCGATATACATGTCTCCTTGGCCTTCTTATAATCCTCCCATGTGGGTATTATACTTTTTCGGCCTACATGAGCCGTGAATCATCGACTACTAGACTGCTGTCTTTTCGGCGAAATTGGTGGAGTTGAGCGTAGTCTTGCCAGATGGAGGACTTGTGACGGGGGTCGTGGAAATTATTCTAGGCTGCACTTTCAACTTTCGCCGAAAGGCGAAACGTCGATACTGTTCTGTTAAAAGTCGTCCAAGGTCCAAGGTTGGCCGCTCGGCCGCTCGGGCGTGAGTATCCATGGATGTGGCGTTACGGCATTTTTACCATTAGCCGAGCTAGAATGAAGGAGCGCGGAGATAATGAAGTGAAGTAATGGAGAGGAACTGTTGTCAGGGTTTCATAGATGGGAGACACAAATCACTGGAATCTGTAGTCTATCGCCAATGGCGCCAGAGTATGTGCCGACACACCACCCCGCCCGCCCGTACTCGGCGACGATGGGACTCGAACCATAGAGCTCTGTCTCTCTCGACGCCGCCTTCATCTCGGCCGTCATGTCCGCCTATGAAAGAAAAAAAAAAAAGAAAGAGTAAAGAAAACACCCCCTCGATTCGAGAAGTTCAAGCGCCTTTGCGAGCGGCGAAGTCATGTCCCGGTGTTCATGGAGCTCCACGTTTGTTCCTGGCAGCACTTTGGATGCACAAAATTGGGTGGCGCGGAAACGAGAAGCCAGCCCACGATGCGCGATTAAAAGCTTGGACATGCGTACTTCGAGACACAACGGCCCTGATGTCACGTACGTTAGAGATAGCCTGTTCACCAAGCTACCGGGGGGTTAGTAACTGTGATGACCAACTCTGCAGGTTATCTATCAACTGACAAGAAGGCAGTAATAACGGCCGCTGGGATCTTCTTGATGCAGGCTATGGCTTTTGTGGTCATCGGATCGTTAGTGCTCACTCGAAGGTTCAGGTCTTTGTCCAAGAAGCCCTTGGGCGATAGCAACTGTCAGTATACTACCCTAACGCATGATTCAGAAAAAAACCTCGATGGGGCAGTGGGGTAAGCGGCTTTCCATGGCTCGGGGGGCCATGGCTTTGCACAATCGATGGAGTGCTATTGTGCATCACTATCGCCAACTTGAGAGTATCCGGTTGGAGTTGCTTCTGAAGGGGTTGGCTCAATGAGGGTGGCACCGAAATCTTCCACGTGGCGCATGAACATGGAAGATAAAAGAAGGGAGATGGCTTGGTTATCTCCGAGATTTGGGAAGACGAGGTGCGACTCTCCTCCAGACTTATGCCCATAGTCGAACAACTTCACCAAGCAAGACAAGCAAGAGGTGAGTGAGTAGTATCGAAATGCAATATCGATTTCTCCACAACGTATAAATCGCGGGTGAAAGTGTGCTATTCAAGGGCTTGTAAAATGGGTTTCCCGGATATTCTGGATCTTTGCTTTTTGCGATGCAGATAAGTCACACATGTTGAAGCTGCATTCGGAAGACTGGCTGTTGAGAACATAGAGTAGAGAGGAGCTGGCCCCTGCTCCTTGATTTCTTGATGATGTTAGAGCCATCGACACCGAAGAGCCTCCTGGCGAGGGTGGGCGTCGCTTTTGATGAGACGCCGCATCTTTGAGCAAGAGAGGATAGGGAAATGAGATCGAAATTGTTGTGATATGAGGCTGGTGCAGATCAGGAACCAAGCCGCACCGTCGGAATTAGCTCCGAAGTGTCTATACAGACG
>CAJVOY010000138.1:0-38413 GCA_911197225.1 Penicillium salamii | reverse complement strand
GAAACTGGCAATGTTCGGTTCATCGGCCTTTTTGATGCTGTTCAAGTTGTTTGCAATATTTGCCTCAGGTGCCCACTATAGATAACCAGCCTAGCTAGCTTAAATCTTCTCTCTCCTCTAAATCCAATCAACCATCGTTCTAAGCAATGTTTTGTACCCTTCCCTGCTGAAGAGGTTATGAATCCTTTTATGCATTAACTACCAAATCGCGCGATTTGAAGCTATTCCCAATCCTCACTTTAATCAAAATTCACTATTTACTTTCCAATCACAGTTCACTAAACTACGCACAACACATTCACTTTACCCCTCCCTCACTCACTTGCTTGCACTCTCTTACTTACTTCCTTCTCATCTTCTATTACCATATATCGCTACCATATCGTCCGAATCTTCGCTAAAAATCGGTAAACTGGTTCCTAAACTAAAGGGTTCCTCGAACTGGAGACTTTGGTATAAGCAAATTAAGAAATACATACATACTTACGATAAGTAGCTCTAAAAGATATTCATCGATGCACTCACTTGTCCCAGAAATATCGACATTACGAAGGAAGATAAGGTTGTCGCTGCGATAATTAAATTACAAAAGGAATATAACAAAAAATAGACTATGAAGTTAGCCAACTTCCTTCTGACAGAAAAAGACAACAGAACGTATCAAAAGGTATGGATTAACATCAAGATTCTTCTTGATACAATCGAGCGTACTTAAAAAGAATAGGATATCTATAATCTTACTACTATTACCTATATAGAAGCAATAGTTATAGCAAATATAGCTATCTACATCGAAAATATGCTACTACAAAGAAAGTATACGATCGTCTTAAGTAGATCTACAATACCCCTTTCTCGGAGAAGGTCATTTAATACTACGCTAAATAGAATAACTATCGCTATAAAGGCTCCAAACCAGAAGAGTTCTTTCAAAAGTAGTACTAATACCTCCAGGAACTTTGTAAGACCTACTCTGTAAATAAGAAGTTTAGCTATTAGATATTCTTTCAGCAAATTCAATTAGTAATCTCTAATATAAAAAAATATAATATCTTTCTTAATATATATCAATACAATTTTAAAAAATTATAGAAGAAAAACTTTGAAAAGCTCGCTATTATATTCTGTATATATAAAAATCATCGTTTAGATTATAATATAAATATCTTTATTTAATAGTTTACAACTAACTCTACTATAACTAATGTTGGCAATAGCAAGAAAAAAAAAGGCAGTAATGCTAAGAAGAAGAATGATTCTGATAATAAGAAGAAGTCTACTGTCAACAAAAAGAATAAGTCCTACTACGAAAATTATAAATTCTATAACTATACTACGAAGGATTATTAGATAGGGAAAGCAAAGGCTGCTTTGGTAGCTAAGGGTGCTAATGCTATATAGTTGAACCCTAATACTTCTGATAAATTTAATAAGCATAACGGAATACTGTATCTTTTTGTTCTTTACATAAATCCTACGGTCAAAAATGCTTCTGACGATAAAGAATGTGATTTTGATACTAAGAATAATAATTATGTTAATTAGAATCTTACTATTAAACTGCTTTCGAACTTCGATATCATTCGTAAGAGTACTCCCTCTACGGTTAAATCTCTGTCGATCTTAGAACTCGTTTGCAAAAGTGATGAAGTATTTGATTAAGCTTTCAAACGGGAAACTAAGGTTGAATCTTCTAAAATGATGTTTTTGGATAGAAAGCCTCTTGTCGTACGCAGAATTGGATGTCCGATAAATAAGGTTCTTTATGTATCTGAAGCTATGATGAAGATTAGGCCTCGACACGGCCCGCGGGCTACCCATCATGGGTAGCCCATACCCGCCCATGGGCCGGGCATGGGTATGAAAGTGATACCCATGCGGGTTATGCGGGTTTGATGGGTAGGTCAAACAAGACAAACAGGGAATGTATAAATTATGTTCAATTTGACTGTATTTTTGTATGATTTTGCGTATTTTGTTTACACATTGAATAGAAGATAGTAGGAATATTTAGTGGTTGGAACTTAGAAATTTGGAATCAGACTAAGATTTTATCAAAATACTGCTAATATTGAATATCAACTAATACTTTATAAAGTCATCTCTTCTAGTTTTCTTACGGAGTCTCCCCATCCGTGGAGATTGCGGAGAAAGAGGTGGTTCAATATCTACCTTGTCATCTTCCTCGTGTATCGGACGACGATTCGGATCCTAATTAATAACGATAACTAGATGTATCTCTGGAGATTCTGTAGATTTATCTTCTCTCTTTTTATTATTATTAATAGACTCCATCAGCTTCTAATAGGGCTGATCCTTCTTCTTCTGCTTTGTCTGTGTATTCTGTTTAGTCAAATATATATTGTAAAGTTTAAAGTCTATTAATTTAATATCGAACTTAGTAGTATGTTTTCAGAGCATTAAGTCTTTAATAGTGTTTGTATTTAATAAACTATGTTGATAGTAGTAGATATTATAAGTTGAGTTAAACAAATGCTTAATTCTAGTATTAGTTATAGGGATTATAAAAATATTATAGACAAGATTTGTAAGAACTAGAAATTTGACTTTATGTTTTTTTTATTATTAGTATATATTCTTTAGCTTAATTAGTCTTAATATATATTAATAAAATTAAATTTTAATAGAAAGAAGTATATATATTAAGTTGAATATATTGTATAAACTTATTATTATTTTCTTTAGTCTGATATCTAGAATTAATTATTAAATTAAGATTAATATTAATATTCTTATCAAAATTAGACTAAACTAATATCTTTCTTAATCTTTTTTATAGTTGTTGTTAATATAATATAAGGAATATTTAAAGGCTTCTTTAATATTGTTTATAATAATTAATATTATTCTTTACCTAGTTACTAAAGAACTAGAGTTTGTATTGTAGAGTAAGGATAGTTACAATTACGAATAGATCACTATAAACCCTATTAGTCTTATTATAATAATATTTAAGTTTCTATTTAGAAGCTTTTAAAACAATAAGTATTGTTTTCTTTCAAAAAACTTTTTTTTTTTGAAGTTAGATAATTAATCTTTCTAAGTAGTCAAAAAGTATATTATAGATATTAAATACAAAGTAAACAATAATATCTTTTGACTTTAAAAATATTATTATGAATTTGAAAAAAGATTATATAATCTATAGTAGATAGTCGATTTAGTACTAATGTTCTTAATCAAGTATAAGGTTGGTAAGGTTTTCTTAAAGGTAGTATTAATCAAAAATCGGTTAGAGTCTTTTTGTATAATGTAGTATTAGAAATATTAAATTCTAACAAATATGTATATTTTGAATAGGAATAAGCTTTAGCGTATTAGGTAAATTAGATTATAGTTTAAAGAACTACTCTTAATATTGTAGACTACTATTTATATAGATAGTAAACTTGTGAATCTAAAAGATATATAAGTATATAGTTTAATATATAGTTTAATATATAGTTTCTAAACTTTTTCAAACGTATTAATAATATTATCTTTTCGATTAATATCGTCTTTTTGACCTCGAAGACAAATGGTATTACTTTGCTTCTAGGCTTTCTTGGTTTTATTATTATTAGAGGTAGCTTTTATCTCTTTTAGAAGTATATTCAAACTTAATTAAATCATATATATAAAATATGGAATATAAATAAATCTAATATTATCGTTTAATTCAAGATATCTAATATAGTTCTGAAGCTTCTCGTTCTGGAGTTTTTCTAAAAGTATAGTATTATTAGATGTATTATTAATAGTTATTATAAGTATTCGATTTATTAAATTATACTTTTAAAAAATATCTATTACTATTATACTTAGATTCTTATTAGTATATAATCTAAAGATAAATTCAAAACTAAGTAGAATCTCTTAGTACTTTTAATTTTAATTTAAAAAGTAGTTTGTTACAATTATAAATATATTTATAAATAAAAAGGTCTAGTAGTTAAGAGTAAAAAATATTTTAATATTTACTAGAAGAGATTTCAAAATCTTTTCCTAATAGAAAGTAATATTGTTAATTATTTAATGTTAAGTAGTTTGTAGACTAAGAAGCTTTAGCTAGAAGATTATATATTAAGCTATTAAGATTAGCTTATAAAAGCTAGAATATTCTAAAAGCTTTCAAAAGAAGTTGAAATCTATAAGAAATCTAATTTGAATATCTTCTTAACTTTGTTATATAATAACTATAGCTTTCTAAGAGGAAGTTTTGGTTTAGATATAGATTAGTTTTATATAGTTAAAACAAAGATATAAAATTAATACTATACTAATTATATAAATTGTTTAATATCTAAGCTTTTAAATAAACGCTAATATCCACCCTTTTAGATATAAATGGTTATTATAGAAATACTGTTACTAGCTTTGTTTAAGTGCTTAAGTAGGGTATTGTATTATAGGTATTTGATTTTTAGTTTGTTTATTTGTTTATCTACTACTTCGATGAAGTATAGTTAGATTAGTAATGAATATTTGGCATTCTAGAGAACCTTATTTTTGTTTTTCTATCTAAATCTAGTTTGTAGCTACTATTAAATAAATTCGTTTTATTTGTTTGCTATATTGATTAGATAAATAAAATAGAAATTTCTTCGATCGGATGAAAATTATTTAATTGAAGATGAAGGCTCTAGAAGAAGAAGAGAGGATTGTTGGGAAATGTTCTCGTTTGGATTAAATGCTATTGAGGGTGTTGAATAGTATTAATTAGAAAGAATTAAAAGATTGTTTGAGGGGATAGTCTGCAAAGGGTTAGTTTTATTAATATTAAATAGTGACGAGGGATATGTATTAGATATTAGGGAGATCTGGTTGTTTTGTTGTAATATTGTGGATATAAGTAAAAAGAGAAGATTTTAGAAGGATTAAATAGTGTAAGATGGAGAACTGTATTTGTCTTAGTAGAAATCTATAATATATATATTTCTATTAGCTATAGTAATTATAGTATTAGAATCCTACTAAAGGGGGGATTAGTTTAATCCTAAATCAGCCTTTATAAAAATGGATCTATTGTTTCTAGATCCATACTAAGTAGTCAGAAATGGTATGATTAGTTTGCTAAATGAATAATCTATGTAACCTATAGGTAGCCCATGGATAGCCTATATAATCTATAGATAATGTGGCAAACCTATGTATATAGTTGTTTTCAGATTTTGATTCTTCTAAGTCCTTTAATTAGAGTTTTTGAATATTAATTTGAGAGTAAAAATTGTAGAATTCTTAGTGTTTATAGTAATATTTGAAGAATCTAAGTATTAATTATATTATTAAGATTGCAAAATGATCTAAATTCAAAGAATTAGATTAAAAGTTTAAGAAGGGTTATATTTTATAGAATATAAAGAGAGACTATAGTATGCAGATATATATTTTTACTAAGTGTATAGAAGACTACTTTTGGATCTAAAAGATTCTGTTATGGCTAACTATCTATTCTGTATATTTATAGATTTACGTTGTTACTATATTTTCATAATGTGTTAAAGCAATATTATACAAAAAACTCTATTCCAAATATATTTCGTATATAACCCTAATTTCCAAATTCGGACAAAGGATTTTTCTAATTAGTAAATTATTCTGAGTACTACGAAAAGTTATGAATCCTATAGGAATTAATAGTGGAAAAATAAAAAATTGCGATTGACTTTTAGGTTAAGTACTAACAAAAAGTTATGAATCCTATAGGAATCGATAGTAGAAAAGTGAAAAATCGTAATTGACTTCTAGATTAAGGATTATAATTAATACTATAAAAATATTAATTTTAAAATAGGAAATCTTATTAATTATAAATTATAGAACGAAACTATAGAAAACTATATAGAATAGAAATAAGATTTTAATTTATTAGACTATAAAAATATCGAAAATATTTAATTTATAAAACAGCTTCTTTTTTTTAATTAGTCTGTTATACTTCTATAAATAACAAGAGGAAATCTTATTAAATATTCTTTAAACTATATTCTTATATTGTCTATCTCTAATATACTTAATGCTCTTTTTATTTGTTATAAAATCGTATCCTAGAAATTACTAATAGCTTTGTATTAAAACTAGATGTCCTCTTTTGTATCTAGAAGATTAGGTTATATACTAACAGTATATACTATTTATATTTAAGAATTATAGAAGGAATACATCAAAGATACTCGTTAATAGGAATCAATGAGCTATTAGTATCTGATATATTTATTATACTATAGAGGTTAATTGATTTACAAAGACATAGAAATAAATTATTTATAGTCTATATTACATCAGAGTAATAGCAAATTAAATGTGCTATAGCAAATTAATCCAGATTGTTAAACAAATATTAGAAATTCTTTATAAACATTCTTTAAGATTAATTATTAAGCAAAATATTGTTAGATAGTCGCTAGAATTCTATTAACTAATATATAATAGTCTATAACTTTAGTTAGTAATCTGCAAGAAGAGTAGGAAATTAGGAAATTAACTATGAAAAATCTATAAAACAAAGTAAAACGTATTTCTTCATAGGGATAGTCTATTTCTATATAGTCTCGATAGCTTGTAATAGTATTTCGAGCTTATATATAGCAAAACTTAAGAAGAATATTAAAATTATTGAATATCTATAAAATAATAGAATATTTTAAGTAGTCCTAGTATATATTAATAAAGTAGATGTATAGTAGTTCAAAATCTTTTAATAGATAGTTTATATTATATACAAAAAAGAGTTCTATAGAAGAAATAAAGGAAAGGGAGAATTGGAAAGGAAGATAGAAGTAAAGAAATTGGAAAGTGAAAAAATAAAGTTATATTTGTTAAAGTTTACTACTATATAAATCTTTACTTCAAAATCATTTTAACTTTAAAATTTATTTATATCTTCTATTTTTTTAAATCTTTATTTACGAAAAATATACTAATAGTAATAAAAATATTTATAAATTATTTTTGAATTATAAATCTAATTTATTTATAGAGAAATCTATATTAAGTTTATTTATAAAAGCTTTATAATAGTTAATAATATTTTTAAATCCTTATTTACGAAAAACATATTAATAGTAATAGAAATATCTATAAATCACTTTTAAATCATAAATCTAGTTTATTTACAAAGAAATCTATATTAAGCTTGTTCATAAAAACTTTATAATAGTTAGTAGTACTTTTAAATCCTTATTTATAAAAAGTACACTAATAGTAATAGAAACATTTACGAATTATTTTTAAATTACAAATCTAGTTTATTTATAGAGAAATCTATATTGAATTTATCTATTAAAGCTTTATAATAGTTAGTAGTATTATTAGTTGTTATAGATACGATAGTATTCCTAGCAATACTAGGAATATCAAATATATATCTATAATAGATATTAGCTATAGCTATTACTATTATATAAAGGTTATGTTTTGTTTGTATTTAGTAAATAAATCTAAGATCTCTAAAGTGTAATTACAAAGCATCCTTGTTATTGTACTTATTCTAGTTAGCTACTAAAGTATTGTTACGAAGTTTGGATATAGGATTAACTGTTGATTAATAATGTATATATATAAAATCTTAATATTTGGATTTATTAAATTATCGAATCGCTTAAAATTAGTATAGAAAACACTTTTGAATTGGAAAATAGTATTTATATATTTGTTTTTAATATTTCTAACTTTGAATGCAACTATATATTTTATATGTATACTATTAAATGTTATAGCTAATTGTTATAATACTGTATTAAGAGCTATAAGGCATATAATATCCCATATAGAATAGGATTAATCTATAATATAATTTAGCTAAAAGACTTAGAATATTAATATTTATTAAATAAAGGAATTTAGATCCTAGATATCCTTCGTTATTACAGTCTTTGGTTCTATATATAAACTCTTGAAGATATAATAACGACTATATAGAATGGAATTTTGTATAGTTAATCGATAACTAATAACAAATAGTGTTGTAGCAATAAGAGATACTCGGATCGAATGCCGAAGGCAAAATATATATTAGTAGCGAGCCAAAGTATAGAGATTATACAAAGAGCAAGAGTGGTCATTTTAAGAAGATTTTGAGATGTTAGTAATGCTATAGAATAATTATTAACAACTTTATTTATATACTGTATAATATAAAGAAGCATTATTAATGAAAATAGATTTTCAAATAATTATTAAAGATAAAAAAAAACCCTAAGTCAAAGGATTAAAGCGTATTAAATTGTTCAAAATCGAGATTAAAAAAATTCAATCTTTATTCAATAGACAAAGAATAAATATTCTTCTCTTATTTTTTACGTTTATTAGATTTTTGAAAGGTTTAACAAAGTTTGTTTATTATTGATACTATCTATCCTTACTATCTATTCTAGAATAATCTCTATATTACCCTTATAGCCTCTAGCCGCTAGTCTTTTAATAAAACTATATAGAAAAAGCTTCTTAATCTTTTATTATAGCTAATAGTAACATCTACAACCAACAAGAGTATATGTATATTTTCTATTATAGAATTCTTCTGCACAGCTGATAATATAAACAAAATAATATTCTCCTCCACAAAGGGTAACTATATGATTGCTAGTTGTACAATTGATGTTAAGAATTAACTTCTATTTACTACTAAATACTATCTGAATCGTCTGCGGATCTATAAGATTCCATTTCTAGATCTTCTGCTGAATTAATAAATCGTACGTTTGAATCTATGCATTTATTATAAATATAAATTTAGTTATATATTTGACTATCCTGAGAGTAAATATAGCTAAATATATATAAAGATTATATAGATAACTGACGGTAATTAATTGCAAGTAGTCATCTAGTTATGCATGCCAAGACTTTCCTTTTTAGGCAATTTATGTCAGTTTATAGATAGCATGGATTTGCCAAAAACCCACCACCCGGCCCATAGGCCGGGTTTCAAAACTGGACCCATGGGCCGGGCATGGGTATGAAAGTGATACCCATGGCGGGCTTTGTCGAGGTCTAAGTATTCTATACAAAGTAAGACTAATCTATAGTATGATTTAGCTCAGTATTCTAAAATATTCCAATCTATCAAATAAAAATTCTTAAATTATAAATATTATTTGTTATTGTAGCTTTCGATTCTATATATAAATTTCTAGAAGTATAGCAACATCTATATAAAATAGAATCTTATATAGTTAATTAATAATTAATACTGAATACTAATATAGCATTAGTATCTATTCAAATAGAACATTAAAGACAAAACATACATTAATAATAAGCTAAGGATATAGCAACTATATAAGGAATAGGACTACCTATAACAGCAACAGTAGGAGTAGCAACAACTATTTTGAAAGAATCTCAAGATATTAATAATACTATAAAACGACTATCAACGACCCTATCTATATACTATACGATACAAAGAAATATTACTATTAAAAATAGATCTTTAAACAATTGTTAAAGCATAAAGAAAAACTTTGGATTAAATATCTAAAATACATCAAATCATTTAAATCCAAGGTTAAAGGATTTAATTTCTATTTTGAGGATAAAGGAAGGATACTCTTCTTTTTAATATTTTTTCTATACTAGGTTTTTTAAAGGATTTAATAAGGTCTACTCACCACTGACGCTACCCTCGTTTACTACCAATACTATACAATATAGGAACTACAGACGAGGACGTCTACTATAGAGGAAAGGATAATTATAAAAAGTACTGATTTCATACAAAGTAAATACGATTCGATAGGTATTAGCAAAGGATCTCCTACGATGCACCTGAGGTAAACTACCTACGCCTACTACGCAGGGGTATACTATCCATACCAACCCCGCAGGAGTATACTGCCTGTGCTTACTGCGCAAGAATTCCAGGGTATCAATCTCCGTCGCATCCCCATTCCGAAAGCGTATGTTTCCTCCAAGGGAACTAGCCTCCATAAGGGATTTACTTCATAGTGAATAGCATAGGATGATCGCCTACTTGATTATACTAGCACCCTTCTTACAGTATAAAGGGAAGGCCTTCTCAGGACATTATCCTTCTGCAAGAATCAGTCTTAACAAATACTATTATGCCCATTGTGGATATACTCTTAGATTCTTACTCTCTTACCGATGATAATCGAATTACCCACGATTCGATAGTGATTCCCCTTCTAGTCTACTACTGGGTTGACAGGTGGTACGCCTGTGTCTGTACACCCATTACACTTTAATCCTTCTACTGCTAATTTATTGAAGTTTATTTTTTTTTTTGAATTAAAAACAATCCTATGATCTATTTTTCCTATTCTTAATTTTAATGAGGAATTAAATTTTGCAATTGATATATTAAGTGACTATAGATTTCTAACTAGAAAAGAGAATGAAAATATCTTTGATATTTATAGTCTTATTTAGTTATCAATACAATTGTAAATAATAAAAGCACAGAGGATATAAAAGATTATTATAATTATTACATAACATATAAATAAATGTTTTCCGTCTACTAAATATATTAATTGAAAAATATAAAGAATATATCTTCTACATACTTTTGAAACTCTTAGAAAAGAGGAAAACAAAGATTCGATAGAAAGATATAGTTTACTTTCCAAGATTAGAGATTGCATTCTAGCAGATAGCTGAACAAAAGAAACTACTGTTACTTTGAGAGATATATATACATGGAACGAAGCCAACTATAACGAGAAACATCCATTTCGACTGCCGTCTCAGCACGCACTTGCAGGAGTATATCAGTCCAACAGACAGACCAAGCAGGCTGTAGAGCTCCTTGAGCATATGGTTACAGTAGAAGGGAAAACACTTGATGAAGAACATTCTAATCGACTATTGTCTCAGGAGACACTTATGAATGCGAAGCGGTTAATTGACGTTTAGACAATAGAGAACAAGTTCTTTTCATCTGTTTCTGATATTGGGATTTAGTTGAGTTGCTATTACCATATTATCTTTACATCTTATCCTCAATATAACAATAGTTGTTTTTGACAGTATTGATTATATGTCTCTCGTGATGGCATTTGGAAGAAAAAACGAGGCAGTGAAAAACCAAGCAGTCCGCAAGTCTGAAACGAACATTATTACGGTTTCTTGCAGTGCCATGTAAGATACAGAGACAAGGGTAGGAACAAGACTAAAGAATTGCGGTTAGAGCCTTCTTGGCATCTGGGCTTTAGGAATAAAGAGTAAATCTCAAAGCGCAAGGTGATTTTGCAAGCTACTGTACGTTCCACAACCGATGCATAATTGCACTGCGGTCTTCCGCTCCCACTGTCCACATGTGCACAAAGTGACCAAGTGGTGCCTAATTGTCTTTTCAAGCTCTAAGACTGCAATATTCGCATTTATAGTCTTGTCACCCTAGTAAGCTCTTTCTCCCTCTCTCTGCGTCATTTGTGAAGTAAATAGATTGGGCAGGATTCATCAACTCCATCTCAACCCTCTCGATGCAATCTCTTTAGATCTCATAGTACTCTAGATGGGCCTTGAGTAAATTTTAAATACCCATCGATGATAGCATCTTTCCATCTCGAAGGTACTTAGAGCAGCAATTTAGCTTTCAGCTGCTCGAATAGCCTTCGGATTTGCTCTCTCGCTCTCGATCTCGCGCCGATACGTGCCCCTTTCTGAGACCTCATGAAGAAGACTGAAGAGAAAGAAGCCGTTCCATTCATCGGAAATCTGGACTCATGCCTTGGTCGCTGAAAAGAAAGCAGATAAAAAGCTAGAAGAAAAGTTATCAGAGTTTCCAAAGAATGCCTTTTGCCGTCCCGTGCGCATTGAATCAATGCCCACTGAATACTGTATATCTCCGGCGGACTTCATTTTGTTGATAATCTGTGCTTTCCACGAACGAATGATCCAGCAGAAGATTGAAGAGACAATGAACATCAAGCCAGCAAACAGTTGGGTTCCCAGGTACGACCCGTCGTTGGATGTAACAATCTGCATCCCAATCACAGGGGAGACTAGAGCAGGAAATGAGGTAAGCGTACGTGTTTCAGAAACCTGATTGCCAGCCCTGAAGAAGAGATGAAAACTCACAGGTTGTGGGTATGACTAGAGCAAGGAAAAGCATTGAGAGACTGGTTGGCAAGTCTTGAAGACCCATAACCTCGGTGCTGACAGGCCCAACAATTGCCCAGAACGAGCCCCTACTCGAAAGTATTAGCGTAACTCAGTACAGCGGGTCACTATTTCACATACGCAAAAGCACCGATGCAAATACTGAAGAAAATTAGAACCCCGTATGAATGCGCCTGAGGCCAAACGACAACAGACCACAGGCCCGCGAGGAACGTTACCAAGGAAGCAACGTTCAGACGTCCGAGCTTATCACTGAGGAAACCAATGCAGATACGACCAAGAATCTGTCCGACCGCAATCATGGCTCCAATCACCGAGGCTTGTGTACCATTAAGTCCGAGTTTCAGGCTACCAAAGTTAGGAATTTGAGTCAAAATAATGATCTCGCCCAACATGCTGGTCCAAGCGAAGACCAGAAGGACTAAGTAAAAAGGGTTGCGAAGAAACTTCAGGTTCCAGGCTTCGTACACTGCATGGACTTGATTGTTGTGGTCGCGTATCAGGATAGAGCAGATAAAGTTCACCGTACCAGAAACGATAGCTAAGACTCGGAGGGCCCAGCCAATGCTGGTGCTCTGAATCATAAAACTGGCAACGAAGGAATACAAAAGCCCCCCAGCACCAGTGCCTGCTGCAGCCAGGCCAGCGGCCAAGCTTCGGCGATGACTGAACCATTGAGAGATGTTGTTTTGCGTGCCGATTAGAAAGAGACCGACTCCCCATCCAAAGCCGATGCCCTGACTCAGATAAAGATGCCAAATGTGAGTTGCGAATGATGCACCGATCAGCGAGCCAGTTTGAACGATGACACCTGTGAGCAAACATGTCCTCATGCCACATAGAGCCATAAGCCTTAGCGCGACAGGTGCGATCATGAAGGCCTGCGAATACTGAAGACCCCCAATGAAGGCATAATTCAGCGTGGTTGCACCAACCAGCGAATCAGTCTCAACATAATGAGTCAAGAAGATGCTGTAGGACTAGGAATTCAAGCTGAGTCAGCATGTACCTTTCCTTCGTTCTTCACGGGAAGACTCACAGTACTAACACCCCATGTGTGGGCGTTGATCAGAAAAATGGCCAATGCACAGACCCAGCCATAACCACCGTCAACACTGACTAACTCGCCGATGCTTTGCTCAAGTTGTTCCTCTGTGTTATGTGAAGCTTGTCCCGAGTCCACACTAGCCTCGAACATAGGCTTGTAACTCACCTTGCGCTTTTCACTAGAGACTGACATTGAGTATTTATGTGGAATAAGAAGTTTCCTTTGATTCGCAGAATGGGAGAAGTGAGAGTCGTATGGGCAGGACCACAAGCCTCGAATTCATATATCAGGGTATAACTAGGTTTTTATTCGACTTCTCAGATTAGGGTGACCCGTTATTTGCTAATACATTTGAAATCCATGCAGTATGCCAAACAATCGTGTCCAATCATCCACTGCAAATTCAATTCACTTCATGACTCAGTGGTGAAAGAGTCTCGGGCGAGTCTTCACCGTGCTAGATAAAGATTTGAATCCAGTTAAAGTTTCTCAACGCCCTTATCGAGAAAGTCTAGCTTGGGCCGTACTTATCCAGCCGCAATTCATGACTTTCCCCGCATAACAATCCAAGATAACATTGTTCGATTATTTGAAACGTCAGGAATGAAGATTCACACAATCATAGACCATGCTCTCTCGGCCGTGACACGGCCGACACGTTATCGTCTTATCTTCAACAGCTGTAGATAGCGCATTTCGAGAGCCGGAACAACAAGATATAATAACTCCAATTGACATTTATGCCATGTCATTGTTCATCTCGGCTTACAAGGTTCGCGACAATTCGGACCTCATTCACCTGTCACCTCTACCATTGATCAACGGACGTCCCAGCCATCCTTCACCCACATCAACGACGACAGCCCTTGGTTCGCGATATGTCAGAAACTATCAAGATCGCGGCAGCCCAGATGGCGCCGGTTTTTCTCAACAGACAGGCTACAACTGATAAGGTTTGCCGGTTTATTCAGGAGGCAGGTGATGCTGGTGCCCGGGTCATCGGATTCCCAGAGTGCATCATCCCGGGATACCCCGCATGGGACGAGCTCATCCCCATGGATCGCTCTCATGCACACGGCCTTTTTCGCAAACTCTTTCTCAACTCGGTCGAGGTTCCAGGCCCCGAGACTGAACAGATTGGTCAAGCTTGCAAAGACGCCAATATATATGCGATCGTGGGTGTCAATGAACGGCGTGTGGGAACCACGGGTACTACATTCAACACCCAACTTCTGTTTGGGCCTGACGGTTCGCTTCTCAACAAGCACCAGAAGTACGTCCCAACTGTTGCCGAGCGATTGATCCACACAGACGGTCAGACTGGCACTTCTGTCTCCGTTCCTACGGAGTTTGGCTGTCTCAGTGGTCTGATCTGTGGTGAGAATGCCAATGCATTGGCCATGTATTCTCTGAGCTTGAAATATCCTGTGATTCATGTCGCATCTTGGCCAACACACTTCACTCCTGAAATCGAAATGCAGTCTTGTATCTTGAATTCCACCAGGGGTCTTGCATATGCTCTCAAGTGTTTCGTGATCAACTCGGTTGGCGTCATTGACGATGACGCAATCGAGGCATACGGCGAGGATGAGGACATTCGCAGGTACATGGAGATGGAGCGCCAGAAGCCTCTTGCAACCATTCTGGGTCCAGATGGTAACATACTGGCCGGGCCGCTCAATCCAGGAGATGGCATCCTCTACGCCGATATTGACCCGACGGACGTGATCATCCCAAAATATGCCATTGATATTGCCGGTCACTATAACCGACCGGAACTATTTGCACATCACTTCGCCAACTATTTCAAGAGACCAGGTAAAGAGGGTCTGGTCAGGAATTCCAACCTATAAGGAAGCTGAAGACCATTCTAGCCACGTCTGTCCCATTGGCCTCCTAGAACAAGCCTCACGGTGTCCAATGTGATCGCTTCATATGCGATTTATCCTCTATTGTCATTTGGTTTAGAAAAGCTTTGATCCGAATTTGATTTTGCTGGCGAATCGTGATAATCTCTCTGGTAAATATTTGATCCAGAAAGTCGCATGGACATATGCGATCTTAAGAATGATAGCCGTCGGTATATTAAGCACTTCTCCGCATCTGCATAGATGTAGGAACACAATTGCAGGTTACCGTAGACAAAAATTACTATACGATGTTGCATGTAGGCCGTTCGCGAAACGTGTCAGTGACTATCTACCGTCCAGGAGAGGAAAAGTGCGATGAAATCAGCAGCTGTGATACAAGAATGGCCCTCAACCACTAGCATTCAGTGACTTCTTCTTACTCCCGTATTTAGCTTTTTCCGAGTGATGAAAGCGCCGCACGCATTGACGGAAGCAATTGATCAGTCGGCTTCGAAGAACTATGGCCGTTGCTGTGAAACTAGAATTTATGAGACTACGCAAGGGTAGCGGAAGGGATTGACGAGAGTCTTTCTCAATCAGAAATTGAGGATAAGAACAGGGGAGGATGTGAACGAGATGTTAATAGAAGCCGCAAATGAGAGTGGTCAACTGCTCAATGAAGTTTCCTCCCACAAATTTCAATTCCAGATACAGATTCGTTAACCAATAAGCAGCGGGGCGGATCAATCCGGCAACGCCACTGCCATATTCTTGCTGGGGTGATTCTCCATGAGCGGAACTTAATAAAGACGCGCGCTATTATTCCCGTAAGACGATTGCGACCATCGGGCAAATGGAGTTTTCTAGTCCAGTCCTGTTACCGCTTCTCCTACCGCTTCCCGAAATAAGAATACATAGAGTAGATGAAGCTATTTTCTTCTTCGGTCTTCCTTTGCTACCAGAGATGCCTCCATTTATCAGTCTTGAGCCATACAAGACAGAGGTTATTACTCCTATCGACATAACTACTCTACTGCACATATCGCCTCTACACCTCAAGGAAGAAATCATACTCAGATGCAGAGATACTGGGATCATTCGTACAAAGGGCCCCAGGGAGCTGCAGTCCAGTAATCCCTTATAGTGTTCTATAGATAATTGTGCCGTACATCCACACTAATGTAGCAGGACCCTGCTTGCTTTGTACGAAACATGTGAGGCTGAGTTTTGATACAGCTGGAACCAAGCTCATTAGATCACTTCATATCAGCCGTTCTACATCAATACCCTGCTGATTTAGACTTGGAAAAATCGTCCACCTGAGGCTTGTACTAGACTGGCAGAGCAAGAGAGAAGTAGAGCGGACCTTGACGAGGCCAGCTTTTCTCTTCAGGTAGTGGAAGGTCCTATATATGCTTGAGCATATACTTATAGCTGTTGGAGTCTGCACATATCTCTCATTCTTAAATCACAGAGCCTAACCTATGAGTTCGAAACAGGTCGCGTAAGTTAACTTCCGTGGCGAGGGTTCACGGTAATTATACCAACAGACCGACCAGCAGAAGCCTCCAGTGACAGTCACGGCTCTCTTCATCTTATAAACCTGAGATGATATGACACTCCTTGGTTTATAGCCGTTCTTATCTAACACATTCTATTGATCCATGCCACCCTCGATGCTAGGTTTTAAGAATAAGGGAGGAAATTGATTACAGCATGGTCAAATCTAACCGCTTCCTATTCTGGCAAATATACTAAAGAAACCTCACTTTGTTTCGATGCCTTAGCGCCTAGTCCGAGCACATCGCGCGATTTGCATATACTGCACATAGGTGCACGCTCGTTCCGGTCTGCCAAACGAAGCACACGTACATATCCTGAATATTACATCCCTATGAATCTCAATAGCTTTTAGCTTTCTTACAATACACAAGGTCGAACTGAATATTTCTTTCACAGCAAAACACTCTTATAACACTTAAGGTCACTCACAAAGCAGTGCCTAGTATGTTCAACTCTACTTCCCAGGCAGACACTACACGCATAGCGACGACGAATGGATGCTCATAGATTATCTGTCAGAGCAAATCATTGATTATGGGTACGGTAGGAAAACCGAAGATTCAGTAATTCCTCTTAGTGCTTCAGCAGCATACGAAGCATAAACGCTCTTGTGTGCCACAGAGTCAAAGAACTCAATGCAACTTAGCACTTCAGACACGTGGCGGTCTTTGGATCCACACCGACAATGGGCCCAATCAATGGCTAAAGTTGATGCAGCGGAGTAGAGTGGTAGAAGAACGGACCTAGAATATTATGAGTCCTTTGAATTCATGGAAACCAAGATATCAGAGCATACCACACTGGAATTGGGTAATTGGGTAGCTCAGGGTCGATGCAAGCCCTGACAACGGCATGAGCAGAATCGAGACAAATCAGAGTGGCCCGTTTTTGCACGAAGGGTGGGCATTGCTCGTGCTTTTTTTGAGTACGGTTGATCACCATCCGGTAGTAGAGAAGAATTATTGATAGGCTTCGTCGCTGATTAGAGATCCAGGATTGATGTGCATGCTGACCGAAGACTGTCAGCTCTAGCACCTCAGCTCCTGTAGGCTGAAGGTGCGAAGGTAGGTGTGCGATTATGTCTGCCAAATCGTTATCGGCCGTCTGAACCACCTGCATCGTGGTTTCCCAATCTTCTGGGATGTTTGAGTTTGCGTACTTGAATCTGTACAGTGCCGAGGCAATTTTAGACATCACCAGGTGATATTGAGAGACTTTTGGCTTCTCGTTAAGCGATTCTAGCTCATCAGAGTTCTCATCAACAAATCCGGTGCAAGGCAGTTCGACCATAAACTCATCTTCCCGAATGCATGCATATCCCAATTGGAAAGATAGCCAATCTGAAATGACGAGGGTCCACCATAAGTGACACCTGGTTTGGGGCTCGTTTTGTTCACTTTCCATGTGAGCAGCATCGGTGTTGATGTCAAGGGCCTGAGCTATTCGTACTGCGCATCCCCAAAGATTCCAATAAAGATTGAAGTCACCGAGATTGATGAATACGACGCCCAGTATCGCAATGGTCTGAACATTTCGTACGTCGAGCACGCTGAGGAAATCTGACCGGTGCAGAAAGAATAATGCAGCATCATACCAATTATGCATCACCATAGCTATGTCATCTAAAGATTCAAGGTTAGCTTCAATTGAGAATATGCCCAAAACACAAGAATGGGGCGAACTACTATTGGGAAGACTCGATTTGAGAATTTCGTCGTCACTCGTAAAAAAAAGGGCTGTCTGTAGATATGATGAATCAAAAGGACGTATTAAAAATAAGACCCCTCCGAGAATTGAACGAACCGTCAAATAACTGAAATAGAGACCAAGCCATGATGCATCCATGGCATCGATAGGGTCAACGCAGTCGCACCGTTCAAAAAAGGCAACTCTCTGCTTCTCAATGCTAGTCGCATCTACTGCAAAATGCAGCCAAATCCATTCGGCTGCATATTTGAAAAGGACGCAGCTGCAAATTTCAGATGGATAAAGAATATCCGATGGCCCAGAGAGAGTTGAGGGTCGATTGTGGGACCTGAGCATTCTGTATAACTGCTGCTCTCGCTCCTCCATAAGCTCCAAACAAGAAAGGCGACGGATTTTGGGCGTCTTTGCATTCTTTTCCAAAAGTCCTCGGAGTCTTTCATTCTCCTTGACCAAGTCCGAGTAACTGGGCTGAGCACCAGAATCTGCGCCGGACCTTATGAGTCCCCGGCTCGATCAGTACGGATTTCTCTTGCTTTTGACGCTTTGCTCACTTTATAATGCGGCCCTTCACTCGTACTGTTTCAACGTGACATGAGTCAGCTTGGCCTCTTGATCGGCACTCCTTGCAAGGGATCCGTTGATCACATTTGATCTTCCGTCTGTAGCAGAAAGAACAGCTTCGAGGAATCCTTTGCGTGCTGCGGATCGTCTCTTCTGCGAAATCCATGATAATGATCTTGCCTCAATAGCTGTTAAGCACGAGAGAGGTTAGTTTGAGGAGGAGTTAATGCTGATAAGAGAGCGCTAGGATGGGGATACAACTCAGAATACCTAAAAGTCTAACCTTGAGGTAATCCAATGTTGTTTTGAATTGGTTTTTGTCAGGACCTTAAGGCCCAGGGAGTGGTATGATCAAGGGTCTCATATATTTGACGTGCTTTGTGTACGTCCAATTCGAATTTCGGAGACCTCCAAGCTATGTGTCACGGGAAACGATAGATCCGCACGATATCTGGAAGACATGAAAATGTATGGTTGAGCCGAACTGCCCTTTCAAGATGAGAAGCTGATATGAATAGATGCGCTTTCTGATTACGCGCACTACTACTATCTTTCCGCGAGGTGGATAGACGGGTCTTCGGATGTGGACAAGTTCACAAGCAGTCTTACATAATAAGTTGCAAGTGTAAATCTGGCTTATCGATGCTTCACATAGCATAGTGAATACGGTAGAATGCGATACGCTAGTTCTGATAGGTAAAGTGACTCTCGCTATCTGGTGGCAAACAATCTCATTAGCCAAACAAATGCGGTATAGATAAGGTAAAGTAGAAGGATTCGGCAACTCCCAAGTTGGTGGGTGTTGTGGCTGTTAGACCAGATAGGTAGATAAGCAAGTTGTGGTAGTAAGATTGATGTGTCTTACTGAGCGAATCTCAACTTGCCCGAAACTAGGCCGCTTGTTCCAGTATTAACTTTGAGATCCTGCTTGCAAAATCATGGTATGACGATTTTTCGTTCAAATACCACCTTCGAACATATCATGAAATGCATAGTCCTTTATATGGCCCGTATTCGCAAAGCCGACCCAATAATGGTAGATCCTGCTTTTCACCGCCATGTTCACCTTAGCTGGGTGAAAAGTGAAGCTGCTAGTGGTGCTTGTAGCGGAAACGGCAGGCAACTTGTTGGTTTGCTCAACAGGGGGCTAAATTCAATAATTAAAAGGCCCTGGTCAGTCGAAGAGAGATCGTCACTTGTTCAATTAAGAAGCAAAAAGTGAAAATGTTATGGCTAGGTCTTTTAATGGAACTGTATCCTTTTTTTACAAAAATTCCTGGAATCTCTTTCTTGAGTAGGTGGAGAAAAAAACTATTTCGAATGCAATGAAGCCTGTTAGCTCGCTTGTGAACAAATAACATTACCTGTGATCAAGAAGTCACGGGCGAGTCACGGGTGAGTCACGGGTGAGTCACGGTGGAGTCACGGTGGAGTCACGGTCGAGTCACGGGTGAGTCACGGGTAGGTGCAGCAGATGATGTACCGTCTCAGTGGGCAATACAAGTTTTTCTAGCAGGTTGCTGTGTAGGTTGCAGCTAATAAAATTACTGTTCCACATCTGCAAAGTTAGCGAGGCAGGATCTTGAGGTACTGAAAAACTAGTGGCTAGTACCAACCAGGCGACATGTACAACAAACTGCGATTTATAGATAATAATAAATCCCTCTACGTAAAATGTTGCGTGATTCTTTCTATCTGTGAATTTGAGAATCTTCACCTTTTCTTTTGCTCTTCTGCATCTCTTCATTAGTGTATTTACACGCCTACCTGAACCCTATCTCAGCGTCACGAATTGTGTTCTATTGAATTCCCAGGCCTTTCATCTATCTTGTTGCTCCAATTCAATGATAAGGATTGTTGTACAATTAGCTGACAATTACCTACCTGCTTGCGGTGAACTCAATTGCTAGCTTCGCTTTCTGGTAAAAGACATCATACTACACATCAAGTATTATCTCTGAAAAGACCACCACTTGGAAAATCTTATGACATATCTGCGATATGGAAATGAGGCCCACGAACCTTTCTCTACAACAATCATCTGATGAGAATTCAGTTGAGCAACAAAGTCCGCGCGAAGGCGGCTACGGATGGGTGGTTGTCCTTTGCACTTTTCTCATTAACGCACATACATGGGGAATAAATAGCGTGAGTCTCTTCGTCAGCTTTGAAAGCATCTGATTGCTGAGAAATTCAGGCCTATGGGGTCTTACTATCATTCTATCTGTCCCATGAAATCTTTCCAAACACCACGCCTTTGGACTACGCATTTGTGGGCGGCCTCAGCGTAGCATGTGCTATGCTCATTTCTCCGGTGGCTACGTATATTGGGAATCGCTTCTCTGTGCAACTTGTCATGAATATAGGTGCCTTACTTGAGACCACGTCGCTTGTGACGACGTCCTTGGTCCGAAGAAACTGGCAATTATTCCTCGCTCAAGGTGTGTGCTTTGGGTTCGGCATGGGTTGCTGTTTTGTCGGTTCCGTGGGAATTGTTTCTCAATGGTTCTGCAAAAAAAGAAGCCTTTCCAACGGCATTGCTGCAGCAGGCTCCGGAACCGGTGGATTGATATACTCATTATCAGTTGGCGCAATGATACCTCAGATAGGGTTTCTGTGGGCTATGCGGGCCCTTGGCATTATTAGCTTCGTGATCATCTTGATATGTGGCAACCTCCTACGAACCAACAACTCCAATTCTGGAAGCCGGAATATCCTTCAGTTCTCGGTTTTTCGCAATCCGAATTACGTCGCTTTAGCCGTATGGGGGATTTTGAGTGGTTTTGGATACGTATCTTTGCTATTTAGCCTTTCCAGCTACACAGTGGCGATGGGCTTCTCAGAAAAACAAGGGAGTGTCGCTAGTGCGCTTCTCAATCTTGGTCAAATCATTGGACGTCCTGCAATTGGATGGCTGAGCGACTCACTGGGCCGCACCAACGTTGCTGTATCCGCTACTTTTATAGCTGGTTTTCTGTCTTTGGTTATGTGGCCTTTCGCCACCTCAATTCCTGTGATCTACACTTTTGCCATTATGGTTGGTCTTGTGGCAGGGACACTATGGGCTACAGCTTCTCCATTGACAGCAGAAGTAGTAGGCTCGGCCGATATTTCCGGTGCACTAGGTTTATTCTGGTTCATCCTCACACCTTCCACGGCTGTGGCAGAAGCAGTCTCCATGAAGCTCGTTGGCACCGGCTTTGAGCAGAAACCCTATCTGGGGGTGCAACTGCTTGTTGGTTTCATGTATGCGGGGGCTGCTGTCAGCCTACTTCTTTTGAAAACTCCGAGGTGTACAGTGTGCCTAAGGTCGGACGGGAATACCTGAAGGAGCATTTTTTATTATGTATGAGACGCAACAAGCATACTTTGAGGTCCTGGAAGCACTATCCAAGGGCAGGGACGGCAACGTGGTAGACTGCCGGGCGGTGGGTTTTGCTTAACTATAGGCAGAAAAAACCCTCAAGAGTAGACTACCAACGGTTTTCTGACCCAGACTACATTCCGATCCAGTAGGTGAAATCGCCTTGAACTTTCAGAAGTTCTATTTCAGCACCTAAACTATATATAGTTCGAATCTAAAAGCAATCAGACTTAGGCCTCGACACGGCCCGCGGGCTACCCATCATGGGTAGCCCATACCCGCCCATGGGCCGGGCATGGGTATGAAAGTGGTACCCATGGGCTGGGTATGGGTATGAAAGTGATACCCATACGGGTTATGCGGGTTTGATGGGTAGGTCAAACAAGACAAACAGGGAATGCATAAATTATGTTTAATTTGATTGTATTTTTGTATGATTTTATGTATTTTGTTTACATATTGAATAGAAGATAGTAGGAATATTTAGTAGTTGGAACTTAGAAATTTGGAATCAGACTAAGATTTTACTAAAATACTATTAATATTAAATATTAACTAATGCTCTATAAAGTTATTTCTTCTAGTTTTCTTGTGGAATCTCCCCATCTGTGGAGATTGTGGAAAAAGAGGTGGTTCAACATCCACCTTGTTATCTTCCTTGTGTATCGAGCGGCGATTCGGGCTCTGATTAATAACGATAGCTGGATGTATCTCTAGAGATTCTGTAGATTCATCTTCCTTCTCTTTATTATTATTAATAGACTCCATTGGCTCCTGATGGGGCTAATCCTTCTCTTTCTGTCTTATCTGTGTATTCTATTCAGTCAAATATATATCGTAAAATTCAAAGTCTATTAATTCAATATTGAACTTAGTAGTATATTTCTAAAACATTAAGTTTTTGAAAGTATTTATATTCAATAAACTATATCGATAGTAGTAGATATCACGAATTGAGTTAAACAAACGTTCAACTCCAGTACTAGTCGTAGAGATTGTAAAAATATTACAAGTAAGATTTGTAAGAACTGGAAATTCAGTCTTATACTCTTTCTACTATTAGTGTATATTCTTTAGCTTAACTAATCCTAGTATGTATTAGTAAAATTGAATTTTAATAGAAAGAAGTATACATACCAAACTAAATATATTATATAAATTTATTATTATTTTCTTTAATCTGATATCCAGAATTAATCATTAAATCAAGATTAACATTAATATCTTTATCAAAATCAGACTAAACTAATATCTTTCTTAATCTTTTTTATAGTTGTTATTGATATAGTATAAGGAATATTTGAAGGCTTCTTTGATATTATTTATAATAGTTAATATTATTCTCTATCTAATTACTAAAGAATTAGAATTTATATTATAAAGCAAGAATAGTTGTAATTGCAAATAGATCACTATAAACCCTGTTAATCTTACTATAGTAATGTCCAAATTTCTATTTAAAAACTTCTAAAATAATAAACATTATTTTCTTCTAAAAAACTTTCTTTTTTTAAAACTAGATAATTAATCTCTCCAAATAGTCAAAAAGTATATTATAGATACTAAACACAAAGTAAATAATAATATCTTTTGACTTTAAAAGTACTATTATAAATTTAAAAAAAGATTATATAATCTATAATAGATAATTGATTTAATACTAATACTCTTAATCAAATATAAGATTAATAAGATTCTTTTAAAAATAATATTAATCAAAAATCGATCAGAACCTCTTTACATAATATAACATTAGAAATATTGAATTCTAATAAATACATATATCCTAAATAAAAACAAACTTTAGTAAATTAAGCAAATTAGATTATAGTTTAAAGAACTGCTTCTAATATTACAGACTACTATTCATATAGATAGCAAGCTTGTAAATCTAAAAGATATATAAATATATAATTCAATATATAATTCAATATATAATTTCCAAACCTTTTTAAATATATCAACAATATCGCCTTTTCAACCAATATCACCTTTTCAACCTCAAAAACAAATAGTATTACTTTACTCCCAAGCTTTCTCAGTTTCATCGTTGTCAAAGGCAGTTTTTATCTCCTTCAGAAGCATATTCAAACTTAATTAGATTATATATACAAGACATAGAATATAAACAAATCTAGCATCATCATCTAGCTCAAAATATCCAATACAATTCTAAAACTTCTCATTCTAGAACTTTTCTAAAAGTATAATATTGTTAAATGCATTATCAATAATCACTATAAGTATTCGATTTGTCAAATTATACTTTTAGAAAATATCCATTACTACCACACTTAGATTCTTACTAATATATAATCTAAAAATAGACTCAAAGCCAAATAGAACCTCTCAATACTCCCAATTTTAATTTAGAAAATAATCTATTACAACCATAAATACATCTATAAATAAAGAGATCCAATAATCAAAAACAAAAGATATTTTAATATCTACTAAAAAAGATTTTAAAATCTCTTTCTAACAAAAAAACAATATTGTTAACTCTATTTAACGATGTGACAGTTAGATGGCTGCCGGAAACGGCTGCTTCTGCCGCCATTTTACGAGTCTTGCTAACCAGTCTCGGCCTTGGCATCGACCGTGCCAACCCCCACGGCTCCGTATTTTACTTCCACGCAGCACGCTCGGTTCCTGACGCTAGCGCGTTGCTCCCCCTCGTTCGTTCCTCACCCCCCTGGACGCGCACATTGCAAAATGATGGAGCCATTTCTGGCTCCTTTTCACACCACCATGTTCTTTCTAGTTCCGAGTCCCCTCATGGCGACTGCAGCCTTCTTAAGTCCCCTCCCTCCCTCTCACCTTTCGTCCATTTCACCTCGCTCTTAAATCCAGATCACCATTCCCTCTCCAGCTTCGTTTTATCTCTTCAGTCTTCCCTAACCCAACATCTACCTTGCGAGCCATTTTCCCCATGACGCCTCGCTGCCGATCGATCGGACCTATCCAAAGTAAAAGTCAAAATAAAAGCGATGCAGACTCTGACGGGAGCGCGATCTTTACGGACAACGGATCTAAAAAAGATTCCGACAGTAAATCGGAACCCGACGGAGATGATACAGATAACGAGAGTGACTCCAGCGATGAATCGTTCAATGATGAGGGTCAGCTGCCCCCTAAACACTATTTGGCTGAAGCAGAGGGCTTAGACGTCTCTCAGTTTCGACAGAAGCGTTATAGTAATAGTACTCAGAAGAAACTCGATCAAACCGCCGTGTACTGGAATAGATTCGCTGCTCTTTCATCGGAACCTTTTACCAAAAGCTAACCAGTGGTCTACTCCTAGCAGATATTATAAACATCTCAACCTCAATCTTCTGAAGCACTGGCAAAGGATTTCAGACTCAGATGATACAGTCCGTTTCTTGTATGGATTTTTCGCTTAGCGATGTGATATTCGGCGGAATAAAAATAGTCGACATTGCCCGGATATCAAATACAAGAGTTCGCTTAAGTCATTCTAGAAGTAGTGGCATCTTATTCTTAAACAAAAGACGGCGTCGGAACTAGTCAAAGAGACGATTATCAAAGTTTAAGATGTAAGTAATCAACTGAAACCTTTCACACTGACTAGAAAGTAACGCTCGCTGATTTTCTATAGATCATTACGCGAGTAGCCCAGCAGAAGGGTCTTGAACTTACACGACGGCTAAAGAAAAATATATATATTGAAGATATCGCTGAATTCGCTCATATACTCTTGACCACCATAGAGACAACGTTTGATTATGGCTAACAGCGCATCCAGATCCTTCTTTTCTGTCAACTCGCAGTCATCACTGCAAACCGCCCGGACACTCTTCTTGGCCTTCGCTATTGGAACATCGTATTGACATTAATTCGAGATCCAGAAGGAGGATGCCCGCGACTATTTATCTATCTAACTCCTGAGTTTACAAAGAGGTTTCTTGGAAAGAAGGCCCTGTAGGTTCCCTCATCTTTCTATTATGAAGTTGGAGACAATCTGGCTAACTTGTAAAGAAATGAGTTCAAAATCCCAAAAATAATTTTTGACCCTACTTTGGCCCTCAGTCTGCATATCTGCCTGCTAGGTATACTCTTTCATATAAAAGGCTTCAAGACGAGATCCTCAACTAGACCGATACTGGATTGCCCGGAGAATCTCTATTGTCTTCGAATTCTAGAAGGCTTGAAACAGCAACAGCTAATTTTAAAGGGCGAGATCTTAAACAAATTTGTTTTCTGCCAGGTTATCCGGGATGTCACCGGATATCGAATCGACTTAAAGAAACAAATAATGTCATCGATAGTGCGATCTCGCATGCGCCGGGTGGGCGAAATCACAGACATAGAACTCATTAAGCCATATAATCTCTGATATGCTGGAGCCAAGGCTTTTAACAAAAGTGGTATATGTCCCTTGGGTCCAGTAACTTCCAGATAGCTAACTATTCGAGCAGAGGAGGTAACAGATGCCCTCCAGAACGTCATGTTGCAGCACTCGGACATTCGCACTTTCGTCCGATATTATAAAGTGGATGTCGATGTTGACGTTCAGGGCATTGTACGGAAGACCAGGTCTCAAATCCCACTAGTACGATTTGCTTGTTTGTTGAGTGCGTCGATTGACCCAGATAGGCCCTTTAAACTCTCAACTGAGGAATCTAGATCTCTTAACGATCTTCTAATTGTTCGTGAAGAGCAGGGCAAAGTTGACGAACGAAAGCGCAAGTGGAAAGATCGCCAAGCCAAAAGCGAATACGCTGAACAGGCATATCAAACCACCTTCGGCCATCTTAAAGAAGGAACAATTTCCGAGCACCAACACAAGTCTCAGAAGAAGTTAAGAGCCGTGTAAGATTGGGTAGTGGAAGCTAAGCGGAAGTTCAATAGGGCTCTTCATGAACTACACAACCAGAAGCAGCGACAACAGAACAAACGAATTCGTGTGAATTTGGAGCGATACAAGAACGAACAATTTATTATTGACCTGGAGCGACAGCTGGCAGGAAAGTTGGTGGATAGAAAAGTAATGGGGGCATTAGAATACATCAGTTCAATGCCCTCGGAGTTTGTAATAGTGATTGACACTATGCTCACTGTGCCGGGTGCAACTATGGAGGTAGAGTATCAACGTCGGATTAATGCGATAAAAGTAGTGACCGCTTTCTGTGGTGTTGAAGAAGGACGTCTTACGTCTCAGCTAACTTAATCTTATCGCCGGTTTGCCTCCGACGATATTTCTTTTCCTTCTACGAAATAGCAATGTTGCTCAGAAGAAGAAAAGACTGACGCCATTCTTTACCAAGCGATCTAGTCTGTACGGATTAATTCTTACGAAGACCGACCCACCATCTGCTTTCTCTGTGTCGGGAATCCTAGTCTTTCGATTAAGGACCAAGTCAAAAAATATGCAACATCAGGCTCACTAACAAGACATTTTCTTCGCAAGCATGTGAACCCTCCCTGGCCTCTTAAGGGCGTTGCTTGTAATGTTTGTGACAATCTGTCTCTTCAACAGAAATCAATACTTTTGAACTATGCGAAGGATGTTTATAGGACAGTCGTAAGAGGTCGCGCTTAGGGAAAGCTTGCGCTCCAGTTGAATACTACAACATTTGATAGTGTAGTATACTGATATTAACAACATCTTTAGGCCCTCCAAGATTAGGAAACTGTTTCATTTTTACTACTAATTGTATTGGTACTCAATAATACTTCTTTTCTGCTTTACTCACCTCCTTTCTTTTGTCGCTGGAATCTTGAATTGTATCGGTCGATATCTGATGGGCGTCTTAGCTTGTAGGTTTATATCTAAAATAGGGTTTAGGAGGCCTTTTTTTTATGGCTGTATCCAAGACTTCTTAATATAAATATTGACTCAAAAAATTCCTTGTAGACGTAATATATGAAAAGCTTACCGATTCACCAAAAGCCGCTGCCAATTTTGATCAAGTTCGACTCAAACTTAGTGAGTATAGATTTGTATAGGATCGGACCATAATCTTGTAGCAACGCTTTGTTTATAGCATTCAGCGACATCACATACAAACAGATCAACCCCTTTAGTCCTAGGTTCTGGAATATCTGCGTGACATTTTTGGTTGCACTTAGCGTGATTTTGCGTAGTATATTGTGATAGGTGTAGCATATGCAACTATAGTTTCCCCCACTTTAATAAGGGCGCTACATAGTTGATTTCCTTTGCCACTTCTTGGCTTTCCCTTTCCATTTTAGTGCTCAATGCTTGCCGCTTTTTGCTTACTGAGCACAACTGAGCATGCCGCTGCGTATTACATAATCGTCAAGCTCGCTCACTAAGCATCATCTGACCGTTACATAAGCAAGATAACTTGCTCACTAAGTGGATCCTGAGCGCTCTGATTTGCTTACTGAGCAGCCTGATCTTACTCACCGACCATGACCTGAGCGCTCTGACTAGCTCACTGAGCATCACCTAAGCAAAACGCCGGAGCAGCTAAGCCAGCAGCTCACCTCAATAAAATGTACAACGCTAGCCCTATCCAAATGCAGTTGTTCACCAGAACTCTTGACTGTTGTCCCCTCAACGAAAGGCTAGCGTCATCAATTTGTCGGTCGATTCTGGTTGTTTCGCCTTTAGCTAGGGTGGGGCCATATTTATTAGGTTTACTATTCTGCAGCTATACCACTATTCAACTCGCCGAGCCTTGCATCCACTATACCGTTTCTATATAGTTGCGGAAAATATATCACCTTTAATTTTTGATTCTACTATATTTAGAAATATCTCCAAGAACCCCAATTAAATAATTTTTAGATTTTAATTTTTGTTTTGTTCGGATTTTGTATTGTTTGAATAATAACAGATTATTACTCTTGCTGCTTGCTGCTTGCTTTTAGGAATATGATTTCAGTTCTAGCGATGGACTTCCGCAAAAATGGTTTCGACCTATTAATCATGTATGCTAGATAATCTAGTCGCTATGACGATATGTACGGCCCCTCATTTGCCTAACATATTCTAACTAGCAATCAGAAAATAACTCATTCTAGCTAAAGTCTGATAGATCTTTCTAGGAGCTCTCAGACCTTTCATACCACCGCAATGTGATTGGTAAAATGATATAGATCTTAGGAGCTTTAGTGCTAGTATCCAATTGCGAGAGCTAGGACTGCTAACGCTTAGAACTAATGTATATAAAAGAAAAACTGATCCCTTCTAGAGTGAACATATCCAAGTTTCAAGCATTTCTCCTCAAGGTCTCATGAAGACTGCTCGTAGATTCAAGCAACCATTGGCATTCCGGATCTGTCTCTTTCCAGCTCCTCGTCCAGAGCAAAAGCCTGACTATTATGCAGATTTTCTGATGCTACAAAGCAAATCGACAACCTGATCGATATCCAAACATTTCATCCGGTGAGGGTTGCAAGATCGTTTCCTATATATTCCTGGGATCTGAGTTTGTTATATATGGCTAAGACCTAATGGGAAGATGTAAATGACTCACCATTGTACCAAGAGGAGCGCCGAGAATTTGCAGGGTGTCTGTGGCTGACTGAATTTAGTAGCATGAAATCCACTGAGATCTGAGAGGGACCAAAACCTAGCTTGATTTTTCGGTCTGATTACACTTACTAAAACCCAATTTACTCGTAAATGGAGTGCTTTACCCGATTGAGCTGGACTAATAATAGCCCTTTCCATGCAAGTGAGTTTGATCTGCGACGCCCGTTCTTCTCCATCAGTTGCCAGATATCGACAAAGACCAATGGCTGTGAGATATCCGAGCCTTTCACGAACTTGATGTAAATGCTACTTGATATGTCTAGAAATGAGCCCTCGCCTCTTCCATCACTAATGAGCACGTGTCCAACATGACTATATATAATCGGCCATGCCACGATGATCGGATAATCGAGGGCCTCGCTTGACAGTCTTCAGTATCCATTATTTCACTCTGACTTATAGATGTCGGTTCCTCTAAAGATGTGGGGGCGTTTTGGATGATCAAGGCGTAGGTCGGTTTTCGGAGTTGGGATGGAGAAATAGCGGTCGGGATGCAATTCAGCAGACGTGGAATATCAGGTCCAGATGGTGGAAGAGCTAGAGTCCCACGGTTGATTTTCTATCAATGCGCCACAGGGGGATGTTACTTCTTCGAGTATATGACGAACGATCGGGGCGGAGTTTTGATTTAAATGGTTGTAACGGGACTATGCATGAGGAGGTTTCAAGCTCCATGGCTTCATACGTGTTAGAGAGTTTGCTCTTTGTACAGTACTGTATTGGTGCATCTTTTAGAAAATCGAAAATCAGCATTACAAAGTTGATGGTTCTCTACATCGTCTCATTATGAGCTAATCAACCATGAAACTCTTGCTCGATTTTTCAAGCTTCCAATATGCTGTGGGCATGGCGATGTTCAAACACGGGATGCCTCCACCCTGTCTCTAAACATCGTTAAAACTGGTCCACGCATTATTTGACGGACGCAGCCTTCCAAATACTCAACCAACAGTTGAACCGTAATGTACCAGTGTTCATTCTCTTCGAAAACTGTTACCACGCTCTTTTTCCAATCAACGACATCTTATGTTTTGAAATACTAATCGCTATTAGAGAGGCCAAGACTATAAGATCGTCCGCTCCTTTGCCTCTTCCTTGCTCAAATTTCCAACAATTCACAGTCACAACGTCAAGACATATCCTGAAGTATTATGGCGCCAACAAATTCCTCGCAGCGATCCTCTTCAAAGAGAAGATTAATGCGGCAAAAACAATGCCGTCGCAAATCCAACTTGATGAAGAAAGCATGTGAATATAGTAGGATGTGTGAAGCAGACGTCTGCTTGGGAATACGACTACGGGAGACGGGTCAGGTGTTCATCCTATCAGCGGACGCATCAGGATTTTGGGGCTTTCTTGGGTCACAACTAGTATGCTGTCAGGTATGAATCATTGGATATAAAGGCTAACTATCTTAGAATTCCTACTACCCTGCACCTTAGTTAATCACAGAGCAAGATTTGGAAACGGCTGGAAATACTGCTGTGACGCTCCGGACTAAAGAAGCAAACTGCCAATCACAGTGAATAAATTACGTCTCTCAACTTGTGTCAGCTTCGCTTTCTTGGATTTACTCTTTTAAAATAATAGAAACTACGTTCTTTACCAAATTTCTGCCTGCAATGCCATAATGTCACTACTCGAAACCTAGCAACAGGCTCATCGCTATAACTAATGCATGAAATGAGAGCATTACACTTGCAAAATTCTCTTGAGGTATCTTTTCTGTGAGAAAAAGCTCAGCCGGAAAGAAAGTCCTCGTTTGTGCTGATACGATGGCGAGAGGTGAATGCAACGTGTTCTGACGAGAACCGATTACATCCAGCTTGTCACAGTGTAAAAAATTGATATATTGCCATTACGTAGTTGCGCTGCCACACTCGGACCTAGATATCTAGCAAGTATTTACCGAATGTAATGTACCGTAAATATTATGCTAACGTTTGTATAATACGTCATAATACTGACGTGCTTCTACGACTGTATACTTTATCCGCCTACAAGCTTTTAATATTTTTCGGTTGATCGGTATCGCGGGTCCACAAGAAAATCGAATAGTCGCCTCGAAACGTTTATATCAATAACTGCCTAGCTGCATTATCCCAGTGTGAATGTTGCCTCCAAACTCCCTTGCTTACTATGATGGAATTAAAGGAGCTTCTAGAGAAATACTTCTCATCGAGATCCGACGAAAGCATGTCGCACAGTACTAGCTGCTCTCGAAAATCTTCTCAAGCCGCTTTTTGTGCTCATGGAGTTCAAAATTGGCCTCTTTGAGAGCTCCTGGATTCGCCTTATTTAGTTCCTGAGCCACAGGGTTGTATCCAATTTACACGCATTATGTTACTAGGGGCTCATTATCTCCGTATGACATGCCACGAGTGGTACGCCCCCATACCCCGCAATTTAAATGGAATACCGGCTTGCCTTCGAACTTCAGCTATAAAGAATCGTATGAAATGGAGCGGCATTGGTACAGGATGGATCGAAATTAGTTTCACCACTTTGCTCTCAAAAGATCTTTCTCGAACCCTAATCCGAAACATGCTAATCTATTTATGGCTTGGCTTAGTTTCAAGTATTGAATCGTATTGAAATGTAATGTCACGTGTCATACTGTTGTATAAATTACTTGTAATGCTCCTGCTAAAATACCCGCATCTCGTAGGTCCTTGGCTCGCTCGCCGACGACGTGACTTCTGCTTTTCCACAATCCCTTGGCAGCGATATTCACTAGAATCGTAAGGTCAATCCTATTTCGAGTAGTGAGCGCTAATTCGATCTATTGTGGGAAAGATTGTTTTGAAAACGTGTAAAGCGAAAATGGGTGGGTAAACATTTGATATTCAAGCATCTGACTTATTTATTATGCATTCAGATTTAAGCGCTCCGCTTCCCATTCTATTAATGTTTCAGAATTGAATAAAGTAGTGGGATGGTTTAGGGTGGGAGTTTCCTTTTGCTTGGTTACGCAATCTCGTAGTAAATTTATGGCTTTGGTATCGTGAGCTGAATATTTCCAGGTGAAAGCGAGATTAAGTCTCCGTTATCAAAATCCTAGCAAGACCGTTTAGAGACCAGATTCAAACACCACATTCCATAGGCACAGGACCTTGAACATTGAGAGGTGAGAGGTATACTATACTACTAGCTTTCTTTTATCCTGTTATAGTTGGATATTAAATGTACAAGGCAGCTGTATCCCACCCAAGAATCGCTGATAAATCGATTTGACCAAGCCATGGCTATAAGATCCAATCCTATCCCCACGCTAGCCCATCATCATATTAACAAAAAAAAAGGAAAATACCAAGAATAAACAACGAAGAGCCCAGAGCAAAATCACGACGGCCGCAGAAACAAAAGAACTAGGGACAAGGCATCCCTCCTCTCTTGTCATGTTGTGCGACTCAAGGAGAGGGGGAGAGGGGGGGTGTACATGATGGATATGATAATACGGCCAAACTGATTGAATATATTCTTCATATAGTGCAGCTTAAATACTGAGACTGTTCACTCTTTGACTGAGCAAATCGTCAAGTGAAAGTTGTCGATCGAAATCAAAATCTTCTTTGTAATGTAAGCATTTGCTCTTTTCAGAATCTGGATCGCTCACCGATGCTGTGCTCCTTGCACGCACTTCGCAGAGATTCCACTGACAGGCAGAATTCGATGCACTCAGCCGGCACCCATCGATAAGCAATCCAATAGTTTGAATTTACCCAACTGAGACCTGTAGTTCGAGAGGGAGCCCAGGCATTCATGCCCAATTTAGCAGTTAAAGTCGTCGTACGAGCGAACAGGAATCTCATAGCTATAAGCTTTGAGACATTGATCACGGCTATCATTTCTCCTTTCAGGTCCCCAAAATCCTTGTGATTGATAAGACGTAAAATTCTCGCAGGGCTATCAGACAGCGCAATGAGGTCCGAAGGTCGGCCGCCCTCGCAATGGTTTTTCAAGACGTCCTTATCGACCAATGAGCTCTCGTGTAGAGAGCCGTCATGGTTAGAAGGCAGCGTTAATGGTTGCCTTGAAGAACGGAAACCAAGGTGTTTATCATATCGACTGTAGCTGGACGACCGAATAGCCCGATAAAGGATTCTTGGGGTGTTCGGCTCGGGTCTAACTGAATGCTCGCAACTTCGGCCTAAGAGGACTTTATTGAGGGCTTTGAGTGTTTTAATGTCCGCAGATAAAGTCAAATGCACATCGGTAAGCCTGGTTCTGATGTTCATATTCTTTTCCGGCAATGAGAGCTCTCCATTCGGTTCCTCGTATTTATAATGAAGACTCTGGCATGGAATGGGTAACTCTCCGCCGGTGACCAGTGAGGTGACGAACCCGAGACTATCGGCGAGGAATATTTTATCATCAAGGGTGTTGACAAGCTTTTGACAAAGAACGTTGTATTCCTTCTGCAGTTGAGCATCGCGTTCGTTGGCCAGGTTTTCTCTTATTTGTCCCTCTGTGAGAGGAGGTCTGCCGGCGAGCGCGATATGATAAGGTCTGACTATATGAACTGGACGAACACCATATCTTGCAGGAACATCATGCGCCGCCATGTCTCTGTAGCAAAGAAATACAATTAGCGGTAGGATGAGTAGCGTAAGAATTTAAGTTAAAGGAACGTCTGGAGCGGCGAAATATAATTCCGTTCCTGGATGAAGAACACGAAAATTCAAGCTTTGTTTCGCCAAACAATGCCAATGACTATACGTTAGGAGAACACCACGTTGGGATCGCCGTCTTGCCCGATGGTAGTATGAATCAGCTTCTGCGGCTAGTGTAGTCACAAATATGCTGAACACACATCTGTAGAAGCTGCTCCGAATGATTGAAGTACAGGATGGATCGAAATCAATTTCACCACTCTACTCTCGTGAAATCTTTCTCGTACCCTATTCCGAAACACACCAATCTAGTTCAGGCTTAGCCTATTTTCGAATGCCGGATCGTATTGAAACTGACTCTCACGTGACATGAGGCTCTATAAATTACCTATAATACTCTTGCAAACCCTATTGACATTATTCTTTCGCGTCACCTTACCTAGCAGAGGGCAATATCAAAATGGTAAAAAAACCTGATTCCTAATCATTCTTTTTCAGAACATATCCCGATGCAGAATCTGGTCCGAAACTCCCTCGGCGTAAAGAGGCATCTCGTATTAACATTGTGTCAACCAGATCTACCAAATGTATAGCTTTTTGACCTGGTTTGCCATCAAACGAGCTATTATATACCATATAGTGATTAGCATAAAGGATAGACCTACAAGTCACAAAAGCTCGAACACAATCAAGAGCCCCACCGCCTTTTTCTACACAAACTTCTTTCAGTAAGCAAACAATCATTTATTCCTCTTGCTCCCAACACTCAAGGAGATTTCCTAACAATCCTAGATCATACTTCTAAAATAATTTTATTACGCGCACTGCACAATCAGTTTTAGAAATTTCTTTGCGAGACTGCAATATATCTACAACTCTCCATATCATCATATCTACTACATTTGTTTCCTACAATAAGATTTCACAAAGATGGTTGAGCTTGATGAGCACCTTAGAATTAAACACAACTACTATATCTTCTACAACATCCAATTTGAAACAATCCAAAACCTAGCTCAGCACAACATAAAAGAGTACAATATATATATCATCTGTTGACAATTCTTTGGTTCTAAATCAAGTTTGTCCAATATCAGTTTATATCTATCTTCTCACTATATAGTAGGCAAGATTCTGAAACTTTATATAACATATAACCACCACCCACATTTAAAAGCTATCTTTTAATATAAATAATACGCCAAGCATCCAATAACTATTTTATCTCTAATAGTAATATATACGGACATAAGTATGCTTATATATTAGTTGGTTATATATTCGAATGATAACATAATAAAGACTAAAAAATAAATAATGAACCTAGTACCTCTATCCATCAATATAAACCAAGAATAGTAGCTTTTACAATTCTTACTAAAACCTTATGATAAACGGTGGCTAAATATAATATAGCAGTAGATCTAACTTTATGATATTAAATATTATTGCAGTTAAGGAATCAAATAATAAGAATCAAGTAACAAATAGATATACAGAATCAGTACAAGATAGCTCAAATCATAATATAACGCTACGAATAAAATACTTCTAATCATCTCAATTAAATAATAGCTTATTATATTCAAAACATATTCAAATGTTTTCAACAAGTTTTACATAATACTAAATATATCAAAGGTACAAGAAGCTAAACTCAGAAAACATACCGAAGCAACTACCACCTTCCAAAATAATAAAGAGCTTTGCGAAAACGTTTAACGTAGTCAAAGTATAGATCGAAAGCAATAATTCTTTATAAAAATACTATTCACCTCAGACTGAATTTCATTTGTTAATAACCCCGCCTGCACAATATTAATAATATAACGGACATCATCATTACTAGAGTCTCTGATAACCCTCAAAAAATCGTTCAAAAATCTTTAGTAGTAACGGAGTTCTGTTTCTATTTTACTTATATAACTCTTACATCGCTTATCGAAGCTTATATCGAAAACACAAAAAAAGCTACGCTTCGTACATTCTAAGCATAGATTCTCAGAACTACACTGTCGTTGAAAACCAACAAATAAGCAGCTAAGTATACGATATAATCTAGAATCCTTTAATCTTAGTCCGCCAGCGCTGACATTCTTTGCAGACTGTTAAGAGTCTTCGTATTAGGTAGTCTCGTACCGAGGGTTTTCCTTGTTGATCAGATATCAAGTGTTTGGTGGCGGGCGTATAAGGCTAAATAGGCTTAAATCGTAAAGTAGATATCTGTATCGTATACTTAGTATCAATGTAGATGCGGCAAGGGTGAGAGGTCTGCGTAAGGGAGGTGGCCATGCGTACATCACAAGCAGTAAGAATCGTGGAGGCCCGAGGAAAAAAGAGGAGCCAAGCAAACTCATTGCTGACTCAACATTCTAGACTCGCCTGAAGACCTCACGGTCTGATACGAGAGCTATTTTTAGGCTGTCATTTACAGCTGTACAGAAATAACGCCAAGGAAGGGGTTCAAAGACAGTGCAACTACAATAGGTATAGCGTGTTTCACCGGAGGGTTTGAGAAATAATCTCAGTGAGCAAATGGTGAAACTAATTTCGATCCACCCTGTATGCGTTATCCGTAAAGAGGACAGATATAGGCTCTGGCCATCTTCCACGATGCTGGAGAAGCTGGGCTATGAAATACTCAAAGACAGCAGCACCTGTAGAGCCGCAGAATACACGAGAGAGCAAGATTTCATCTTGAGTACACGCTGGTAGTATTTGGTATCGCTGTCGCGGTGGAACTGTGTTACCCGCAGAGGAGCTTTTCCAAGAGGTGCCCAGCTGGTGCGTCTGAATCCGACTCCAAGATACATTACTCTGTATTAGAATTTATTGGAATGCAAGCTCGGCGTGTATTGATCTGACGGTAAAATATAACGCACTGTAATTCCCCCAGAAATGTCTTCCCTTGCAAGACTGTCCTTCGGGAGGTGCACCGAAAAGTGACTCGATCAAAGATGGCTCCAAGTCTTGCTTCTTCCAAGAACGAGCTTATTTATGACATGGCCCACAGTGGCGAAGTCTCACCGAAAAGATGGCTTCGGCCGTTGGCCACGACATCAGCACCATCTCAATGAGAACGCAGCTTTCTATTACCATTTGGTATTTTTCAGTCGGTTATTATAATCTCTCAATGTGCATTGTGTGGCCTTTTTTCAGGCGCTACGTAGGAATGTGTGTCAAGGCCGGCTAGGTTATTTGCGGCCTTGGGAATGAGGCGCGCTTTTGGAATTTCTCAACTCGTAATGACGAATAAACGCAAGATATCAAAATGAAACATTAATTTGGCAGTGTAGCGTCCTTGCATTCTTGATATCAAATCAATAAATTCTGGCTATACATGAGTATGATTAAATACCGATGACAATCCCACCTCCGCAAGAAAAATAGTACGAACCAAGTGTATTTACTTCTCATGCTTATCTTCAAACATGAAGCAATACGATGCCAGGACTGGCATGTTCTACCGTGAACAAACACTAGGTGTGAATACTATCTCATTTTGGGGATGATCACAAATTAATCAAACATCTAGCAAATCTTCGCTTCTTATTCGACGGCCCGGTCGAAATCATGACCTCCGCTGGCGATGATGGCTGTGTGATTGCATTTGCATGTCAAATAGCCGGTTGTAATGGAGGACGGGTCAAAATCATGCAAACATACGCTGGGGATATATTGAAGGCACTGAAGGGGCTACATGACATATCATGCACGCGTCTTAAGGATTTTTCCACTGATTGCGGCCATGGGTTACATCGTGAGCACCTAACACAATGCTACATACCTGTGTCTATGCAACTACAACTTGCACCAGATTCAAATGATCTGGCGCGATCGGAAGATAGCAACGTGTTGGTTAACATGCCCATTCCGGGGCAAGAGCCCGAAACCCATGAAGCGGAGCTTCGCCATAAAAAACTCCAAGAAGGTATAAAAACCCCAAAATTGTTATATTTGACAATAATGAAAGAGATACTAATATGAACACAAGAATCAACCAATGTTGCTCTACCCAAAGAACGGGGTGGTAATCTGACGGGAACTGCCCTAGAGATTTCTCTGTATAACTTAACTCCTTCGACTTCA
>CAJVOY010000137.1:0-39364 GCA_911197225.1 Penicillium salamii | reverse complement strand
TGCGATCGTGCTTTCATTGATGTTCAGACGTGTGCCTTGTTGCACTAATAGCCTGACCACATCGTGATGGCCGTGTGTAGCCGCTCGACAAAGTGGCGGATCTATTGAACCCCTCCCATTGATCTCCACGTTCCCCATATTCAGTAGACAAGCAACCGTGTTCACGCGTCCGTGACATGCGGCAATGGAGATTGGAGAGTGACCTGCAACGCATAGATTCGGATCGATCTCTGGCACCGCAAGCAGCCGTCGTAGAAGCACGGTATCCAATCTGGCCGCGGCGTGGTGTAGAGATGTAGACGGTATTTCGAATCTCCCACGGCCCCCAATAAGATTAACGTCGATGTCTTTGTCGGCCAACAGCCTTTCGGTTATCTCATAGTAAGACGAGTACGTAGAAAGCCAAAGCGGCGTATTTCCATCTTTGTCTTTGCAGTTCGCATTGGCACGCGGGTGACTCAGAAGCAAATCGACCGCTTCAGGGCGATTGCATTCGATGGCGAGATGGATCGGCGTATAACCCTTCCGGTCCTGGGTGTCTAGCACCGGGTCTTTTCGTCTTAGAAGCCGCCGGACAGCGGCGACAGAACCATGCGCGACTGCTTGATGCAGCGGTAGCGGAGCGTCCCGTGCTGATTGAGTTCCAAGAAACAAGTCGGAGTCGGGGTCGTTGGAAAGAATCATTTTCATCACGGGTCTATTGAATTGACGTGCCCAGGCCCACGGCGAGTCGCCTGAATCATCCTGTAGATCAGGGTTGCTACCTCTTGACAGCAGAAGATGTACGAACTCTATCCTGCCAGTGAAGACCGCTAGGTGGAGCGCCGTTTCTAAAAGTCTCTGGACCATGGAGTAATTTCCATAGTGAATGGCATACCACAGCGCGGTTTCGCGCGCTTGATTATGAATGTTGAGGTCTAGCTCTCGACGATTGAGCAGCAGCTCGCGCATTGCAGCGGAAGAGTATTGAAACGCCCTCATCAACGGTGTTTTCCCTCGGTAAAAGGCATTGATGTTGGCATTGTGCTGGAGCAAAACCGCCGCAAGATTAACATTGTCGTCTTTGAACACAATCCACAGCAAAAGCTCGTTGGGCAGGTCTCTGATGTTCGGCTATAATGTATTAGCTCATCGGTAAGCCCGGTAAGAATGAATTGAAACAGACCATAATTGGACAGCGGATTGGAGCTAGAAGCAAATGAAGCGTAGGCGAGGGTGATGTGAGAGATGTGAGAACATGGGAGGCCTTTATATACTCGCCTCGGCTAAATCTCATGGTCCGCTAGGAGCGTAGCCTGTGGCTCCGTTGGGAGGTGCGTAGCAATCACACGGGAGCATCAAAGCCTTGCCCACAATGTTTGTAGAGAATCTCTAGAGTCTAGCTCCTGGGAACACCAAAGTTGTTCCTGGTGGCGTGTGAAGGGCCCCAGGAGACAGAATCTGTCTTAGTACCACTTAACGCATCTATCGCCATAAGCGTTGAGGCGAATCACAAGATGCATGCACTTCGGACTTTTGGGATGCAACTCTCAATTTTGCCGACTATGCTACCAACAAAAGTTGCCAATCCTTCTGCCAATGCATGCTCATCGCAATCCACAGCCACAACTGTAGCTGAACTGGGCAGCAGTGATCTGGAATAATATCTCTTCTCGCAGGCCACTGATCGGCCTATACTAGCACACACTGCATTCTGATGCATTCGTCGACGCATCGACGTTTCAAGAAAGCATTCCATGCCAGCAGCCACGCAGACATGTAGGCAAGGAGCCTACGGCGATGGCATATAAAGCTGGCGAGGGAACGCCGCAGAGAACGCCCAACAGCACCAACAATCCGAGAAATCTTCTACCTTTGAAGATCGCATCAATGTTCACCACACTGCCGTGGAATCCGTTTCTTATTTGTGAGATAGAAGTCAGCCCCAATGACGGTCCTAGCTTCTGTTGCGGGATGACAAAGAAAGGCGCTCCGTGCAAAAACTCGATCAAACTTGAAGACACCAAGATAGGCCATCAAAAGCTGAACACTCTCACCAGAGAGCCGTTCCAATTGTCAACATTGCAATCCAAGCTTTGCGCTATTGCCAAAGAGTTCCTCTGCGCGAGATGGCACCGGCAGCGGCAGGCCGAACAAGTTGGCCAGCAGTGGTATGAAGCAGCCGTCCGCAACCAGGCGCGAGTGCCTCATGACTCTAGAGTTGCTACTCCACCCATTGTGCATCCGCGCCAGCGTCAGATGTCGCCAGCCTCCAGCAGACGCCTGGCGGAATCAGACAACAGACAAGACCCGACGGTGCCCCTGTCGACTAGCCCTGCGCCAGTGCAATCAATCAATCCCTTTGTGACTGCCGAAATGCTGCGGACCAACAGTGTATCATGGCACGTTTCGCCGGCTCGACCCGCTATCCTGACCTCGGTCACTAATATCTGGGCCGGTGTCCAGGACTTGTCGCTGCAGAATCTCAGCTTGAGTGAAGATGTCGACGACATTCACTGTGTGTTTTGTTTGGTGGAGGACGAGGAACAAGCAACCGAATGCGTGATCCTGCGTTGCGGTCAATGCCGAGCGCAGGCCCATCTTTGCTGCGCGGAAGAGTGGTTGGAAAAGCGACGAACAGGCTTTGGCACGTCATGCTGTGTGTGGTAAGTATAGATGATCTCAGTTCTGCAATGTCGGGATGCTGATAAATGCAGTCGAAACGAAGGAAGTCTAGACGCCTTGATTCGTCCACTCCGAGTCCCCTCGGTAAGCGAGCCGTCAACCGATAGAGAGCCAGCACCAAACGAACCTCGTCAGAGTCAGCTGCCTCAGCGAACAATGGGATCCCCACGGGTGTCAGTCGAGCAGAGTGGGCCCCGTCGTTCAGCCAGAGTGGCAGTGGCTCATCTACCGCGAGACCCGTCTACCTCTGCACCGCTTCGCCGGTCGGCACGACTGAATTCCACAGCGTAATTGATCATCCTTCACAGCGAATGAGACTTGGAGATTAGATTAGCGATGCAGCGTTCTGATGCACGTGACATCACGTGACCAGACCGCGGCATTCGGACCAGCAACAGAGATATGGAGTTTTGGAGCAAGCTTAGCAACCAAATGAATGAAATCCTGATCGTTTGACTTCAGAGCACTACGCGACCGATTCGCATTTGCAAGTGCTATTTTTTGATTAGCCTAAAAATGCTAGTGGATGTTTTCCTCATCTGAGATAAGTATGTCTTGGCTCGGAACCGAGAGCCAGTAGATAAAATTCGTTTGTACAACATCATACCTAACGGCGGCGGCCAAAGTAATGCCGACAGCGAGTTCAGCCGAGCCTTGTGGAGCGCGAAGCGTACATTTTTGGCAGAAAACACTGCTCGCAGGTCGGCAGGCGAGTCTCGACAATTCTATCCGTACCGCCTAACGACGTAACAAAACCAGCTCATCTATATTAATCGACAATCATTGGTAATCTGCCTCTGGGAACTAACACATAAAGCCTGGAAACACCAAATGCAATTATGGGGGCTGTTTGTTCTTTGGGAACTCCTCTTTAGCTCCTGGGGCCATTTCCCGTTTCCAGGAACCGAGTTCTACCCCTAGGATCTCCACTATACGATCCTGCTTGAATACGAACTGGTCTGGGGAACACGATGGCTGGATCTGGGAGCTGCCGCGCTCCTGGGACCCTACTTCTGGATCCTAGAATCAATATGCTGCCTTCTGAGGTCGCGGAAAGCCCTCACAAGACACCTTCACCAGGCCTGCGCACAAATCTGCGTAATTTGCTACTCCCGGAAAGGCTAAGCCATAGCCCCAGGAACCGCACTTGAGGTTCCAGGAGTTGGTGAATCTGTCAACAGGAACATGACCTTGGTTCCCCGAGGTGAAAGTACAAGACCCCAGAAGCTACGTCGGATTTCCTGGGGGCTGCGTGGCTCCCAGAAGCTGCTTCTTTGCCCCCAGAAACTGCACTAAAGCCTCCGGGAGCAAGGGAACTCCTTGGGCCAAGATGTGCATTCCCAGGGCTGATAGAGCTGTCAACAGGGGCGTGACTGATTTTGTGAGGGGGGGAATGGAGAGTCTACAAGTTACGTACGATTTCCTGGGTCTATGTGATCCCTGGGCAGCTCACATTATTCTCTGGTCGGCTTTTGAAATCTTGACGGCCACCAAGGTTGATGCCACCAAGGTTGATGGATATTTACGCAGAGCAGGTCGTCAACCATCACCTACTTGCTACATCAAGCCACCCAGCATACTGCTCCAATATTGGCTACGATTAGTTAGCTAGTCAGATCAAGCGATGAACATGCTTTGGTTTCAATCAAGAAATTCAACTGGTAAATTATCTCACCAAATCTGCAGTAGAGTCCATTCCTTTACCGTTTTCATCGAACTTCTCTAATGCTTTTGGACTCCACCTCTCTCATTTTTCGAAATCATCATCAAATTCTGCGACTGCCTTTTTTTCGTAAATCCGGTTGACTCGTTCCTCACCCCTACTTTAGGAGGTCGATAGAACCCTCTGTGTCTGTTTTATAGGTCCGTGTGCGCACTCTGCTAGTGTCGCGTCCGCTTGTTCTGATCGAGGTCATCTTTGGCTGTCCCATCTTGGAGGAGATAAAGAAGGAGCTCGGCACAGTCACCCATTGCAGCATAGTGAATGAGAGACCTTTTGAAAGGTCCTCGCAGGTTGTATATCCCTTTGTATTTGAGTGTTGCCTGTGCATCCTGAAGAAATGCCATAATGTCTTCATCAAAGCATATCTCTTTGATGCCTTTTAGGCGTTGAAATTCACCGTCAATGATGGTCAAGGAGCGAGGAGGAATTGCCATAGTGATCGCAGGCACTCCGAAAAGGAGATATGAAGAGAGAATAACTAGAGGTTATTTGCTCATCAAGGAAGTGGAAAGATGGAGGATTTTAGAGATATTTGGGATCTTCCTCTTCGTATAGCAAGTGTTGAAGATGCACATCCCTCATATGTGCTAGAAAAGGCCTGTGTAGCAACGCAAATTGCAAAGGTGATGGATATCGTCAATTTAAATCGTTATTGATTTTGTCTTCGCGAGGTGGGTGTTCAAATATTCTGACAAATCAAGTTACTGAGGGTTGGCACACCGGATTCAAATAAAGCTACGGTAGAAAGGGAGGGGGTTGAGTAGAAAAATAATAAAACAAGGCTTATTCATCTCTTTGTTCGCTTTTAAGCGTGAGTATCAAGCCCGATGAAAAGCTGACTGGTTGAATATCCAAGTTCCAGCATGGTCTAAATTCTGCGTCTGCCTCAACGCGGGTAAAGTGGCGGACGGTTATCGCCGCACTTGACACCAGTGGTGCTCAAGAGTCGTGTCCGCTATTATTGAATGCTTTTGGACCGCATGAAAATAGTGAAACGTTGTCTAGTTAAATCAAATTATCACCGTTCGCGCGTTGAGAAGTTGAGGCGAGACCTGCCGGATGTTTCTAGCAATAATAAGGCTTCCACAATCTGATGCATTTCACGGATGGCCATTTGGTTCTGGGGCAGATAGATGGTCAGAAGATCAATCAGAACCACAGACGGTATATATGCTTAAGACCCTTCCATGATCACGGACTTGCAGGTATTGTCAGAAGCCTCCCCAATAGCCTCACCTCCTGCGACTATCGATTCAATACTTTGTGACCTATAAGTCGGCTGCGGGATGGGTACCCGCAAACTGATATCACCTACGCCAGACACCAAACAGCACCTGATACAGAGCGTTCATAAACAAAACCAGCAGATTGTCCAAAGCCAGGACCATGTCAAATCTGAGCGACTCTATGGCACTCATTCCCCAGCAAAGATACTTGAGCTCCCCACCGAGTTGCTATATGATGTCCTAGATCATTTATCTACGGAGGATTTGGTTTCATTCGCATTTTGTCGATGGGATCTGTTTCAGGCTCTGATCGGCTTCATCGAAAGCAAGGCAAGACCATCACTACAAAGCCTTGGCCATCTTGTTGCATAGTTCGAGAAAACGTGGCCAAAGAAATGGCTTCGAATCATCGTCCCGATCTGCGCCAGATCCGAACAGCCAATATTGAGAGATCTCGGGACACTTGTGGAGTTATTTGAAGATAGCCATTGGCCCCAAGAGCAGCTTCGAGATATCATCCTAGAATCAGCTAGATATGATCAGCCGGCTGTGCACAGTTGTGTTGGGCTTGGATTTGAAGAGGTAGCTTGTCGATATTTGCGAAAATGCCCTCACGCACTATTCGATACGAATATTCTCCACATGACAGTTTTGCACATCTCTGTCCTCAAACATGTTCACACTGTGGTCCAGGAAATTGGAACTATAGCTCAAAACATGCCTGAATTCGATCGGGTGGAATTTGTCAATCGGCCTGACGACGTTCAAAATACCCCACTCGACTATGCTATTACGATCTCGTCTTCGACCATTGTGAATATTCTGGTTAGCGCTGGAGCTAGAATCAACGATACAGATCGCCTAGGTTATACTCCGCTCATGAACGCGTGTCATCTCAGACGAGACGAGGTCGTCCACTGCCTGGTTGATCGCGGGGCGGACATGCGAGCCACAAACAGTTTCAACCTCTCTGTCTTGGAATGTATTGTGACTGGCGAAAGCCGAACGAAGGAGGCATTGTTGCAGCGTATAGGCCCCCATGCTACCCAAGTGCAACTGAACAGAGCACTTTGGCTTGCAGTCAACGACAAGAAAGAGCTTGTGGGTGTTCTCCTCAGATTTGGCGCAGACGGCCAATACGCTGGTATCCTAGAAGACGATTCGTACGATGCAGAAAGAAACGGGCATACCAGACCAACCACACATGGACCGGTTGAAGCAAGCATGTCATTGTCCCGACGTCATTCAACCCCAAGTATCGCCAGTGACCTTGCGTCTAGGGAACCGGATATTCTCGTTGATTTAAACCTTATCATGCACTGTGAGGCCAGTACTGACAATGGTGGGATCGTGGACGGCTTTGGGACTTTTCGGCGATCACCGATATTTATATTCCGGTACGGTCCGGACTTCGCGGCCAAGTTCAGCGCAAAGTATGCAGACGGCCATGATATCAACGATGGAAGAAATCCTCCCAATTTTGACGTTCGAATCACTCAACTGAGGGATTCCAACGACCGCGGAAAGCATTGGCGGTATTCAAAAGATAATGTTCTCGGGATTTGCGGAGTTGCATTCGAAGAGAGAAAATTCCCAGACCGAGTCTATAAGCTACGAAGAAGCGTCTGGGTTAAAATTAAGTGGAGAAATATCGTGACGGCAGATAAGGGATTACTTGAAGGAGATTGTTCCTGGATTCCGAGAGATGACTTTACTCGTTTGTGTGGCAGTAAGAATGTGGCAGAAAGCAAACTGAGGGAAGGCTGGAACAGGCAGGAGGAACGCTACACTAACTGGAACCACAGACATGAATTTCAAGCGCCGCGTACCAGACAATGGCCTGCCCCATTTCCCTGGGACTTGACGTGAACGGCAGCTAGACTGGTCTATCAGCACCAGTTTGTGACCAAAGGCAGATATTAGGCTCCTCGAGTATTTGAATTGACAGCTGGGTTGTTCATTGGTCGCGGCCCGGCACCGAGGACTCCAGCAGCGATTGTTGGTGGGCTGGTGTTTGTTGATCTATCAAAACAACGATTTTTACCAGCGCTATGTATCTAGCCTATATGGTAGTCAAGGCAAATGAACATAGCTATGAACATCGAAGAGTTACAAGTATATCAGAGACTTTATCAACCTCCGTGCATGATTCTGCTTGAGACAGTCGCGTTTTCTCGCGTGCCAGAACCGAAATGTCGGATCTGACTGAGGGCGGCAGGTCAATGCTACCGAACTCAATTCCCTGCTTTTTTTTTTCGGTATTAGACTACCATTAGGGTGCATCTGTGATGGTCTGTGGTGGGAATGGGTGCTGGCCAATCGCATCGCAACGCAACTCTGTCATAAATCCCAATGACTCTAGCAGTACTAAATCTCAGAACTGTGAATTGGAGGATCTTCCATATGCAGTTCTCTCATAATGGATTGACCCGACATTTCCTCCTGCAAGGGGGTGCAGCTTTTGGATAAAGGATAAAGACTTGGTTGTGCGCGCGCACTGCTCTCACAGGCAAGTCAGGTTGGTTAATAGTAGCAGATTAAGACTGGACGAAATCGGTGACGCACGCTACTGGGTCACTGTCGTTCCGCCTAAGAATTTTCTTCGGATGCTATTAATGAGCCACGTGACAGGCGGAGACAGGAATGAGTGTTCGCCTTTATCCGCCCGACCCTGCTCCAGAACATCTGTCGGTGGGCTTTCCAGTATCACTGTGGCTGCCTGGTTATTTCCGTCATCCTCCGAGCGCTCGTCAACACTCATCTCGCCTGAACTCCACTCGTCGTCGCTGATCGGTTCAGGCCTTTCTGCCTCTTCTTCGAACTCCTCCCATTCTTCATCACTTGCCGTGTCACGTCCCACTCGGCTAATCAATTGCTTCCCTGATTCGGATCCCTCCGAGTACGCGTACATCACCAGGTCGCGCATGGTCGACTCATCCAGAGGTCCCCCACGACTGTGGCAGATATTTTGTGCAACGGTGAAAAGTCGTTCCGCGCCAGCTCCTGTAGCCTGAATGGAGAGTAGATCTCGAGCCAGTCGGGTGAGAACAGGCCATTCGCGTTGATGGTCTTTCCAGTACGCGCTGGGAGAGATATTAACGACCCCTGTTGTGTGTCAGTAGTCAACAGAAAACATTCGGAGGGATTGTTCAGACCTTCGCGGAGATATTGATCAATTTCATCTTGTCCACTCCTTGAGCCACCCGCCAGACCAGCTAGTGGGTGCAAAAGCCGGTCAAGCCCCAACAATTGCGGGGAACACGACAGTCCATTCACACAAGACAAGCTCGTGGGCATTTGCGGTCGGTACTGTAGGTGAAAGATCCTCAGATACTCGATGTAGCGCTCGGGACCGCCCAAACCTTGCGATGATGTGGCCTCGTCGAATGCGGACACATTATATTGGGGAGCAACGAGAGTTCCAGGGCCATACATGACCCCAAAGCTTTTGAATGTCTTTTCGTATATTTCTCCAAATTCCATCTTCATGATAAGCGATGCCTCAAGTAGTTTGCGCTTCCACGGAGTTGATTTTCTTCTCAATATTTGGGTTGACTTGTCGAGATGGTCCATTAGTATCTTGAACACGAAACAGACCTTGTGGACCGTTGCCTCTTTCGAGACCAACAGGGCCGTAGTGAACTGGATGAATGGCATTATCAACTGGACAAGGTAGTCGACCTTGCGCCAATCCGTGTCTGTTAATTTGTACTGTAAATCCTCACTCTGTTGGCAGTATTGGTCGATAAATCTTCGCAGTCTGCCGGCTCGTTTCAACATCAGGAAGACCGAATTCCATCGGGTGTTCGCATCGTCTAACGGCAAGAGTCGAATTCCTGCGGGCTGAAGAGACAAAAATTCATCGCGCTTCCGAGGGGTCTCATTAACAAATTTTGCAAATGATCGAATCTGCAAAATGCAATAGTCAGATTTTTTTCTAGTCAGAAGGATAAAATGCATTCACCTTTTCCAAAACGCGCGTTATTTCTTTGCCATCTGAAGGGTCGGCCCAATAATTGGCGTGTGATGTTGCGCGGACATTCTCAACCCTTTCCCCTTTTGGGGAGGTTGTGATGTTTTCGATATACCGCCGAAGACAGAGCTGAATGGCCTGCACTGTTCCAGGAACCCCAACAAAACATTGCCAAGAGCTGAGCCCACCAGAAGAAATGAGCTTCTCTTGTAATGACAGCACCAGATTCTCATCGACCCTATAGTCGATCGTGACGCTGAAAATCCGACGAAGCAGCCCTTTTTCCTCAATGACTCCAAGGATTTGATCGCCGGGGTCAGTCCCTGTCTCGAGCCTGCAAAGTAGCTCGAATCTAAGCAGCACCTCTCGGTAGCTCCACTGTTTGTCAAAGTAATACGCAGTGATAGCCATGAAATCCTGCCCGAGCGGACTTTTCCAACAGCACAAAGCAATCGATACTTTGGAATCTCCGGGCAGGTCCTGCAGCTGTGACTCTTGGTAGGTGGTCACCATGTCGTGCATATGCTGGCGGAGCTGCTTTGATGAGGGAATCTCCAAAAGTTGAGGTCCGGCATAGACTAGATCCAACAATTCTCGGAATGTGGGTTCTTCCATGAGCTCAAAAGAAAGGTGTGCCGACGTGATTGTCCGCAGAAGCTGTTCTTTGAGCTGTGTCTTGGTAACTCTGCTCCCAATGGGCGGGAAGCTCGCACGGGCCGCCTGGGTTGGGCCTGGGGTGGCAGGAGGAACGGACTCCTTCTCCACGCTTCTGCGACATGACTTGGACTTCAAGTGCTTACCCATAGTACTTGTTCCATGGGATTTGTGATGTGGGTGATGTGGGTGATTAAGCGGCGTGAAGCAAGACCGGCAAATTACCCTGGGTCGACCAGACCTGAGCTCTGCCACCTGGTCAAAGTGCTTCCACACCTTGGAGGAACGCGACTCAACCGACCATCTGAAATTGTATCGTCCATTTTTGGTCAGCCGTCGCCCATAGTCGGTCTCCAGCCACCACAATAGAAATTCGTTGTTCTGAGCGGTGTCGTAGAGCACCCAATCTCGGCGGTCGGGTGCAAACCGCGTGAGGTTTGCCGGGGGATCTCTGGGCCGGTCTTCCAGCGTGCCAATGCTTGAAGAGCCAGTGAATGGCTTTAAGATCGTAAATTAGTTTTAGAATCAGTTGACTGGCTCCAGGTGATGACATACCGAAGATCGCGAGATTGGGGCTGACGACGAAGGTGAGGCGGTCCCAATTGCAGACATCGCGCTGGAGGGGTGTAGTACTGACGAAGAGAGCCGCCAGAATAAACAGAATCATGAGAAAAGCAAGCGAGACTGGTGCTAACTTAGGTTTTTGTTGGTAAGTGACCAATGCGTCCCAGGAATCAGTCATCGCGTCAAACGTTAGTTACATACCGTGACCTTTTGACTAATGCGTCCGTTCTTTTGCCTAGAGTGTTGAAGCTGATGCATTATTTGACCAGTTTGGGGAACTATCGATGGTGAATTCGAGATGGTAAGTTTAAACGTCAAGAATGTAAATAGCCCGTGAACTGAACCACCAGTGGCCCCCAGTCTCAACGTGGGCCAACGTTGCAAAATATCTCACCACATCCCCGTTGATAATTCTTTCGAATAGTTTATCTCTCACAGGGTTCGGGATCGTCAGGTTGTAAATGAACCCTGCGAGATACATTGGGGGTATCTTGAGCAGTGAAAATCAATGACGTCAACGATTCTCAACGCCTAATTGGGTCGACAGACGTGTTTAGTAGGTATTCAGTTGAATCAACATGCTATTATCTTTGAGCCATAAGCAGTGGCAAATTTCACTCGCATATCATCGGGGCTTTCACCGGCCTTTTGAACATGCCTCAGTCGTTCAAACATGAGTTAAACATGGTCAAAGCATAATCGAATAGACTCTTGAGCTACATAAGTGGGCGTCGCACCAGGATTGAAGAGAAAAATACACTCTTTTTATATCTGTTGTGAGAGAATAAGGCACCATACTCTACCTATGATGGCTGCGAAAGAGGAAGATGAACTTTTCGAAATCATGTCCTCGTACAGTGAGCCCAATGACTCTGAAACGCAAGGTTCAAACTCTGAGTCCTCGGAGGATGATATCTCGGAAACGAGTGAAGACCGCACATTCGTGGTGTCGGATGGAGATCAATCGCCCTATTCGAACAGATCCTCTGGGTCTTCCGACTACAGCCAACACTGCCCCGACGTGCAAGACAATGGCTCTTCGGATCTTGTAAGTTGCATGAGGAGATCGTACTCGGGGAATAAGCTGACGTCCCCAGATTGGCCAGAAAATACCGATAGGCACCATTGCCAAACTCGTTATCCACCAGGGTGATAGTTCTGCTGTACAGTATTTGGTCTTATGGCGGTCCTGGGAGCCGGAAAAGCCGCGTGTAAATGGTATGGCCGAGGAGACTTGATCTGTTCTTGAAATTGAAGCTGTGCATATCTCCATTTTCCAGCTAGGCAGCTGTCCCTATGTTGACGCGTGCGAAGCAATGTCATCGCTATTTACCAAATGGCCTCGTGATTCTACTTTTCCTCCAACTATATTTGGCCCTATGGACATTCGCGGGGAATATCAAGTATCCCAATCGATACGTTTTCAGTATCATGTTTCCAATGTCCAATCTGAGTAGCCTTTCTCTTGTTAACTGCATGCGTCTGATTTCGCGCCGTAGCGAAGGGTGGGCTAGTGCCCAGCATCTACACCTTCTGAAGCTATAAATCCTAGGAAATCCAGTCACAATCTAAGTCTGGAAGCATCTCATTGAAGGAGTTCAGTTTTGTTCCTTACAGTTTCAGCCATAGCCAGAGATTCACCCCTCTTAATGATCAGAATAAATCTTCAAATAAGTTGACCGGGTTTTCAACGACAATATCAAGGCAGATTGATGTTCTTCTAAGCTTCTCGAAAATCAAATAATTCCTCTGTGTGTACGTCGGGTGACCAAATTAGATGTTTTAACCCTATTCACCTAGACCTTAGTCTCTGGCTATGTGAATAATTATGTTCAACAGCTCATACTGAACGTTGAGCGAGAAGTGTTGACCAATAATGAGCACGTGATATTAGGCAGTTTATCAACATTTGCGATTTGAACTGTCACCCGGATAGCCCCTGTGAAAATGCAAGCTCTTTTAGGTTCCATTGAACCCATTCAAGTTGTGATAGAAAAACCCTTGCTTCCACCTGATCCCATTAGATTGCCTTGTCCTGTATCCCCAATCCCTCTAAGGCCTCTCGGTACAGCTCCATACACAGATATCATCGCCAAACTCGAGCAGATCAGCGCTGATTCTGCACCTAACCGTCGAAGAAGACCAGTATATGCGGATTGCTACCGGAAGCTCTTCCTGGGGAGAAGGACTGTTTGATGCAGCACTTGATGTTACAAGTAATCAAACGTCCGTTTTTCTCGCGTTCCCGGCGTGCGAAAGCGTACGTCTTTTGAATTCCAATGACCATTTGAAAGGTGCTAAATGCAGCAGAAAGCAGGTTCGCCATATTGATCGCTCCTCGAAAATCCCGGTCATCAAAGCCCCTTTCATATATTCACAGACCGAGGAGCTCGTTTGGAAGTGGGAACAGTCAAAGCTCTGTGGCCAGAGTATCAACACCACACTCTTTTCCACCATGGTTCCACAATGTCACCCACCAAACAAAGCTGATAGCCGAGGCAAATTCGTTTCTATCGAAGATAGCATCGTTCATGTCTTTCCTCAAGCACAGCTCACGAACCTGGAACCGCACAACTATCAGCTTGGAATTCTGGAGACAGCAGATTCAGCGAACCTAAAGATTATCCTTCTCGGTGCGAAAAAGGAGAACCAAACGGAAAGTCTCCGGGGTAGCCTCATTCGCCTCCGGCGTTCCCTGTTGGAGAGAGTCCGTCCTGTTTTCAATAGCTGGTCAACTGAATTCTGGGTATCAGACTCGGTTGTTATTGATTCAAAGTTGACTGAGGAGGCCGGGTTGGTACTCAAGGCAGTGCGTCCAGAGAGCCTCGATGAGCCAGCATATGTCTGTGTTGGCCTTCCAGTCACAATCTTCGGGCCGTTATTCAACACGCTGATATCGAAATGGAACGCGAGTGCCGCTTCTTTCGAGTACTCCAACGGCTTTATCTGGATATATTCCGCAGTGGACCCGACAAACTTCAAGATACACGCAAGTGAATCTGATACCTCGACCAACCATTCAGTTTCCTCCATGCTTAAACAAATGAGCGGAAAATCATGGCTAATTAGGGCAAAGCTCGTGTTCAGACTCGAAAGGTCGAGTAGTGAAAAAGCGGCCATTCTAGCTGAGCTCCTAGAAGTTTCTCATATACAGGTCACCTCTTCTCATAAACCCATCACTCACTCCTAGGGTGGGTGTTGGAGGGGTTGGTGGCTCGCAGCAACGCTGTTGGCATATGATCTGATTATGTTGTCCAATCTCTTTCTTGAATTTATTGTAAGTTACCAAAAATTCAAAGGAAAACTCAGATTGTTTGACAGAGAGTTGTTCTTGCTGGTGGTCGCCGTTGGATCAGAGGGATATGCTTCGTCTTCAGCCATTTCTCCTCTCCATCTAGATCCAGTTCGCATCTGGGGGCGCTCCAAAGTAGGGAAAGAAGCATGAGAGATTCAATCATGTATATGAACACAGCTTCTCCTGAGGCTTGCAGACCAGGGTCCCGATACAAGAATCTAGACTAAGTTAACCTTCTGTTGGAAATGCAGCTCAAAGGCATGTTTGCTTTGCTGCAACATGGCCGCCTTATATAAAAAACGCTCTTTGCGTCTTCAAGTCATCGGCTGATTGCATCGATGGTCAAGATGACTTGATCTGTTAAAAGAACCTACCTAGCAAACCCCAGGTGGAAGGTCACACGGTAGGTTCCACTTCGCCTTCTACGGCAGTGTCGAGATCGCATTGCACCCCGTCCGCTTTATGCACTCAACTGGTTTGTTTGAGTTGCTCGGCCGGAAAGAGACTAGAAAATATAGAATCAATAGCCTGCTCGATCCTGCATACGTTCTATTTTGCGCTTTCCTCACCGTTGCTGGCAGCGGGCGCCTCCCTGGTATTCTTAACAAAGACAGCACCACCTAATCAGAAAAACGACCTTGCATCTCAGCATATTGACCGACTTCGATTTTTGGAACTGGAATGACGAATAATTGGTAACCGCATTATATTGTAGGCACATGGGAGCCGCAGAATTGTGGTTCAACGTTGAACATGAGTTTTGCGGTACGCACCTTTTGCCATCGACATATGGTGTATCACTACTGTTGATCTGTCGCCTGATCCTAAGAAGCCATAATATGAGCCTTCTGATCGTTTCTCACCAGTGTCGATTATTGCCGCATGATCCCCCCAAGCTGCGTTTGACTGTCCAAATGAAAGCACTAGGTCAGCGTTGTTTGAACAACCACTGAAAAAACAGTATATAAACCTGCTAACGTCCAGTGCTGCCTCTCGTAAAAGCATGCCCCGCCTCGCCTCAAAGTTTGCCGAATGGCTTGCGAGAGCTTCCGTCCAAGATATTTTCAGCTTCTGTGGGCTCCTCGCTCTCGTTTGTTGGCTATCTTATAGCCTCGGGCGCCGATACAGCCACGGGCTTTTGAGGTTGCAGCACGCGATATCCTGGAGACGTTTTTTCCAAGCGCCAACACCAGGCCCGCTCCAGCGGCTGGATATCCCATCATACTTGCAAGGGGGGATAGTTGCGGCCCTGGTAATTGCCAACATCATTGCAGTCAGCGTTCATGTTCGATCATGGGCGGAAGTGCAGAAGCGAGCTGGATGCTTGGCGGTCACACATCTTGTTCCCCTCTACTCCGGATTTAGCTTCAGTCTCCCGGCCCATGTCTACCGCGTGGAACGGGGCACGGTGCAATGGGCCCATCGGTGGCTAGGCCGCATTTGCGCATTGCACTGCCTGCTTCATGGGTCCGTCTTAGGCACAGTCGCTCGGAATACAAGACTTGCAGCTCCCCTCGTCATTCCGCTCGTGGTGCGTGAAGCGGGCCGGAGAACGGCAGCATCCCCAATTTTTCAGCGATATGCTAGCAAGAAAAGTGGCTAATGTTGAACAGGCTGGTTGTAGTCTCCTGTCGATCCTGCCTTGGACGCTCGCTGCGATTCTTCGACGTTGGCCCCAACTCGGCCTCAAGGTCCACCATGTGCTTGCTTCCATCGCCACCGGCGCCCTTGCCTACCATTTGATCGATCGCGCATCGGCCTACCGCTGGGTTCTACTGGGCGGTATTTGCACCGGATTGGGCTGGAGTGCTGGGACATGTCTGCATACCATGTGGTTCCACAGGTCGTGGCGTATCACCTCTCGACGGGCGCTCGCGCGGTCTTTCAACCGGCTCTTATGGCTTGACATTGCGGTGCCCATGGAGTGGGTGGCTCAACCGGGGCAGTATGTACAGCTCTGGATGCCACGCTTAGGCGTGAGGTCCTCCTTGCAGCTTCCAGCATTCTACGTGGCGTCCGTGGACACAGTGCACAATACGCCAGGAGCACCCACCACTCGCATGTTACGCATAGTGACCCGGCCCCGACCGGGCGTGACTGGAAGGATCGCACAAGCTGCAGATCATGCGACGTCCTCGACGATTCATTTTCCGGTCTGCGTGCTGGGTCCGTATGGGCATCCACCTAGTCTTGGCCAACACGGGACCGTTGTCTTTGTACTCGAAGATATTGGACTCTTCCGCGCGTTGCCGTTCATACGACATCTCGTTCAAGAAAGCCGAACCCGGAAGAATACGGTGCGGCGGCTAGAAGTCCTGTGGCAAGTTAGGCTGAAGAATTTCAGTGAGTCCCCCCTCCCTCCCTTCTCGGATGCTTTGCGGCGTCGTGTGCTTACCGGAATAGACCATTCCCGCTGGGTGGGGGATGAAATCTCGCAAATCCTCGAACTCGACCGTATGTTTGACCGAAACGATTGTCCCGAGCATAGACACCGTGATGACCGGGGATTCGATGTGAGTAAATTTTCCATCCCCCTACTGTAGGTCAGCCTTAACTCGGTGGTAGATCCTGCAGTTCACCACACATATTCTAGATACCCAGCCCGTGGACCGAATTCATTATCGCAACCGTACGCGCTTGAAATACCATTTCCACGCTATCAATATCGACAGGGAGCTGGCACGACTAAGGGACGGTAGAGGCGGAACGACCGCGGTTTCGGGTATGAGCGCTCCCACGGTTACCCACTTGGGCTTTGCCAAGCTGACTGGTATTAGTGTGCGCAAGCAAGGCGACACGCGCAGCAGTACGCCGCATCGTTCATTCCAAAACGAGTGGTGATTTTCGATTGATTGACCTGGAGCTGGAACCCTCCCGTGAGTGGTGGGCAGACGGTGACCCTTTCGTCCATGACACATCCGAAACGATTGTAGCGCCAAGAGAACGCTCCAATACTGGCAGAGTGTTTGAGCCTGGTTCGACACTGACTGCCATGCCCGTTGCACACGTTGTTCCTGAGCAGGCCACTCGGCTGTCCGGAGAAACCTTGGTGAATGGTAGACGATCTTGGCAAAGTGATGATTCGGCGGTTAGAGGGCAGAGTGCCAATCACAAAAAGTGGGTTCGGCAGAAACTTGACGAAGGCGGCGTCTAGGGTAGCCAGTCTTGGACAAAACTGGGGGGGGGGGGGCTTGAATAGCCGGGCGGTGAATGGGAACCTCTCAATGTGCAGAGGTTGTCTGTGCAGAGGTTCTCTGTGCAAGTCACCCATGCTAAACGACACGATGATCAGCATTTATCTCTCTATTTCGTAGCCACTCTACTTGAATTAAAGACTTCCCTAAAGCAAGAAGACCAAGCCGTTTCGTGTGGTCCATCTTCCGGAACGCGAGATTGCAGAGACCCGACCAGCACAATATATATATAAGGAAAACATTCCGTCCATGAACACTAACTAGTCAGAGCTACAATTTGTACATCAACATTCGGTCCCTCGAATTCAGTCCCTCGAATTTCCACTGCAGCAAAGTCTCGGTTTTACATAGTACAGTGTCGAGGTGGTCAAGGGACTTTTTTCCCCCCGATTCCAAATGTCGATGCCAGGTTCGCCATACTGGTCAGTGTACGAGCTGCATCTTCCGAGGCTCTACTTAGACCATCTTTTGTGTGAGTTGTTAGCAATTTAGTGAGCTAGGAAGCTGTCCAGCCTGGACTCGATGCCACAGCTTATCTCGAGAAGTGTAGAGCCAGCCACTCAAAGTCAATCATTAAGTCGCAAAGCCACTAGTTATTGTTCTAGGAATTTCATTTATAATACGGGATATCGGACGCTGAGCGGGGGACTATATGCTCATTCAAGTTGCAGTAAGGGAGAGGGACAAAAATTGATACATGATCTCGCGGTGGAACGAATCGCGAGGAGGTCCATTGTCGGAGAAGGGAGACGGGTAATGGTTACTCCGGATGCATCGTAGTCATTTACCCCTTTTAACGTGGTAGAGAGAGACATGCTGAAGTCGATTTCAATTGGTTGCCACAATTACGGATGTTTCACGGTCCGATATCATGGCACGTGACTGCTGTGTAAAGTTAGGATGTGGTGCGGTAAGCGATGCAGCACGCGCAGACGTCCGAGGTGCCTTGATGCCCCACAAATTGACGAATCCCTGCTGCTTGACAACCGGCCCTCTGAAATGCTTCACCATGCCACAGGCAAATCCTATCTCGACAATCATTCACCTCAATGCGTAGAAGGAGTACAGCCCTTCAATATTATGCACGCGGAAACTTGACTCGTGTGGTATGAGAGTTAGAGTCCCAATTAGACATCGCCATATTGCTTTTTGGGCCCATGTGCTACTCCCAAGCCTGAAACCGCCCATTCATAGATATAAATACAAGATTTATATAAAATAAATGATATTGACTCTTAGATCCACGATGTATTCTATCTTTGTTAGTACAGAAGATGCCCGCGGTCAACCTACTTAGAATGAACTTAGTCCGCCTTGGATGTTTTAGCTGCTCGGGTTGAACAGTCGTGCAGTTGTCTTGTTGCGCGGAAGCCCGTGGGCAGAAGAGGTATTTTTAGACTTTTCGTTTGTCATTTGCATGCTTTTGGTTGGTGTCGAACGTTCAAGCACAGTTATGCGGATGGCTAGTAAAATGAGGTCTGTCGAGATACCTGGATTCGATTCTGATGGTTTAAAAGACACGTTCAAATCACATTCTGGCGGGCGACCGAGAAGATACGTTATTGTGAGGAAACGTTGACCGACTGGACGGCCCAACGTTGACTCAACGACCACACCTTGAAGCACCACAAAATGGCCTGCGGTCAAGTTGGCGTAGCACAAGAGGCAGTTTCTTCGTAGACGAGGTTGCTAAATAGCGCGAAGAGGCCGCCAAAAGGTAGGCATGGTCGGAAAACACATTCACAGTATGTTCCCTTAAACGGCCGTGCCATTCCGGAGTCTATTGTTGTTCAACAGTAGCAAGATGAGGACGCTGGTAGTGACATCGACCATTTTTCATTGTCATCACGGTCACCATGGAATCAACGTAGCAGTTTTCCTTCGGGCATCTTTTTTTTGGGCCCTCAGAAGTTACTACGAAGAATATACGAATCGACCAAAGAAAGCAGTCGATCCAGATTCATAGTTGAAGATAGATGTTCAACGATGTCTTCAACATGTATTGGGTCATTGAGTCACCTTGAACGATTCCTGCCACCCTTGCAACAGCGTTGAACTAACTGTTTGACTCTGGACAGGCTATAAGAGAGACCAGTGCCAGGTAGGAGGTATACTTTTGGACGCTAAATATTTGCAAGTGAAAACGATGGATGCTCCGAAACAACTACCGGACCAAGATATGGCAGACCACCAGCCGAGTGAAATACCTATCCAAAGTGATGAGACCTATCCACAGGCCATCTCCGATTCCAAAACCCCAGTGGTAAGCTATGTGCTACGATACGTTCTATACTGTGGCTGATCACTACATTCTCTTATAGCAGCAGGAAGCATGCCCAAAGAAACCCCTAGCGATCGAGCAGTTTCAATCCACATTGGAGACACTAGCAGATCTCGATCGCGATGACCCGAAACTCGCCTTTCAAGCGGCTCGAACCGTGGGACTCTATCGACGTCTATGGGGCTCTTGTGTGCCGAAACACCGAGAAGGTGAGAAACCAGACGAAAACGACAAAACTTCGAGGGAAACTATCACCAAAGTGAGCAACGAGCGAGATGGGCTCCAGCATCGTCCAGATGAGCAGCTATCTCGCCTGTATTCCTTTGAACAGGCTTTGGGACAGACCCAAGAACGACTGATTGGCGTTCTCAAGGACTGGAATCAATGCTCGAGAAGTGATCTGGCTGCGTTGATGGATATCAAAAGGTGCGCGTGAGGGTCTGCCAACGGAAGGGTGCCATGTCGTACACGACAGTCAACAGATATATCGATCAAAGTCAGAAATCATGAAAAAGAAAAATGTGCTATTCAAACTTAGTTTCAACTTTCTTGTCTGACTATCTCTTAGAATATTGTGTAAAGTAGACTTTGAATACTTGTTACCATTGAAAAACCTGAGAGAAGCCACCAAGCGCTTTGAATGTAGTCACGCTGCATTCACCTATAGTCTACCGGAAGATTACACAAAATGATGGATCCAGAGATGGCATCATGGGTAGTGTTGCTAGCGGGGAAAGGGTCGAGTGACCAGAATAAGGCAGAGGTTCCATTCGCGGCCACAAAGACAATCGGAAAAACGGGGCTGCGGCTCCAAAAGCAGTTTGGGAGACCATGTCCACCACCTGCTCACGCATCCGGTGCAAGTTTCCCATGATGGTTTCAGTCCTTGGCAGGAAGAATAGATGCTCTCCTACCGTTTCGCCGGTTGATTGATCAACTCGTGCGAGTCGGAACTCTATCCAGTAGACCTCCTCGGAAGGAAAAAATGCTGAAATGTAAAGGAAGAGGTCATCGGTTAGAGTAGATATGGAGAGAGGATGCGGACCAGTCCACTTGAAGCCCGACTGGTCCTCGTAGTTGCTGTGGAAGAAGCATTCGACCGAGAGCGGTCCTTGAGCCTCATGGGCCCCAGGCTCTGCTACATTTGGTAAATCCAGCCCACCATCTTCGTTATCTGCATAAAGAGATAAAACCGGCGCCGATATAGGAGAAGACTCTCGCCGGAGTTCGCGAATGCTGAGATCGAAGTCTTTATCTAGTCTGCTGTGAGCACAGAACGACCGTAAAATCAGGAGATACGAACCATTCTGACTAAATTCCGACATCTCGTTCGACTGGCTGCCCGCCCTGCTGTAGGGGGTGACAACAGTGTTCGAACTGGCGGTACAAGGCTAATTGGAGGTTTAGATATACTGCCGGATGCCGATAATTATTTCCAATGCGGCAGAGAGAAAAGTAAACCAGACATGAATTACTCAGAGAAGAAAGAACTGGCAACGTACTAAATAGTCGTGAAGGGCTGATACCCCGTCACCGGTCAACGAAATATCACCGTCGGTCGTATGGCCGCCTCAACGAGTATCCACGTTGAGATTGCCCCGTCTACCTCCCCACAACTGCAGGGGCTACTATTGCATTGCAAGGAGATTTTATTCCCACCTGGATACTATGATTTGAATCTTGAAGCTGTTGTCGCGCTTCCTTGGTGGTAGATCTTCGGCAAGCTTGGAGGCAAAGCACTCCGATAGGCAAAGACAAGAATCGAGAAGCTTGAAAATTGTCACGGCGGCGGGGTGCTATACCGTATAATCTTCACCAGCTTTATTGAAAGGAGACGAGTTGGGATGATGTGAGTCTGTTAAAGATACTTAGTTTCGTTCGCTTGATATGGGGAAGAATCTGACCTTGAACTTTGTTCATGCCCAAATTCATGGTTGTTGAAGCTTAGCTTCAGGCCCGGGGCTGCTAGGTGCTGGAAACCTGAGCGGGAGTCCATCAAATGAAAGCTGTCCTCGGTACCCTGGATCGTAGTCGGGGCTCGTCTCGTCGAGGGTAGCAACATAACGATTGCGACCACCCCGTCTCGTATGTGTCTTTGTACAATGTGCTTTGAGGTTGTCACGGCGTGCAAATGCCCGGTGGCATCCAGGCACCCAACAGACATAGGGCTTTTCCTTTGAGTGGCTTTTTATATGGCGCTCGAGGTGGTCCTGACGTTTGAAACCCCTTCTGCAGCCAATGATGGTGCAATTGAATTTTCGCTTGTGCATATCATATCCTGGGTCCTCAAAATCCAATTCATGCCCGGGCTGTTTGCGATAGACGGGACAGTCATGCAGTGAAGGGTCGCTTATACACATGGTAGTATCGTCGATTTTCTCGGAGTTCTCCTTTGGCGGGTCAAGCAACCGAGTAGAGGAGATACCAGCACCAGAGGGGATGGGGCAGGCTTCAGAAGCCGTGAGATGGCTTTCTCTACAACTGAAGGATTCAGGTGTAGTTGTCGATGCACTCGGAAAGACCAACGCAGGGTTGATAGTTTGCATTGTCGATAAATCAGTCCCTGGCGTCCGTTCAACTATATTGGGCAGTGGCTCCGAGACAATTCGGCTCGCCAGAAATAGTCTCAGTGGTGGCACACAAATTATTGAGGCCGCTTCAAGCGGACGGTCTGCTTCATGGGAGTGGCGGGGGCTGGGAATGGCATGGTCCCCTAGCGGCATCCGTGTATGACAATCAAGAACCGGGGCACAGTAGTAGAATTGGATAATCCCATGCTCAACCCAGCAGTCACGTTTCGGCGGTGCAGCATCAACGTGATTATCCCCCCATATGCTCTGACCAGGTTCGCACCAGCTTGGCAGGGCGTGTGAGTCCATATGATTGAAAGGAGTGGTAGCTGTCGTCGGCGGCTTCATGCTTGAGAGATGCGGAGCAACATGAAACTCCGACAAAGGCAGAGCTGGAAGTAGCGGGCGCAAAGGTTTTTTCTGTTCCAAAGACATTTCAAGCCCAGGGAGCGCGTAGAACAACTGGCGCTGGAGCAAATATATTGACGACAGGAAAGGTTTCGAGTTTTAGTTTCCAGAGAAAGAAGGGAACCGATCACCGTGGGCGTGAATTACCTAGTCAGCATAAGGCAACCAATGATGCGAGTGGGAAAGACGCAAAAGGGTGCGTCAATACTGGCTATCTTTATGATGCTCCTGATGCACATATTGTCAACAGCATCTCAAAGTCCTTCTTACTGCAAGAGTTGATCCTGATATTCTCAACATTCCGAGCAGATTTAAATGCACTGAGAACTATTCTCCATGGCACACTCGCGTTTCCTGTTGGCTTCGTTGACCTCCGTGTTTTACCGTTGAGTCGTCCAATATCAATCATATTTTTCTCACCAGTGTACGATCAGTCCACCTTTTAGGAGAAGAGCAGTCTAATGTCCAGAGAGAACTATTTCCTGATGGGCCTACTTATCCACCAGTTGACAAAACTATCATACATGATGGGTTATCATTGCAAGTAAAGTATCCGATATTGGATTTCACTGAGGCCTCCATCAATGATTTGGCACTCCATATCTGTACACACACATAGCAACAGGTCTTGGCTGTTGGTTTTCAAAAGACACAGATTCAGCAAAGTCCCATATCTATAACTCCGTAAAAAGGTTCCGTGAACATCCGCACATTGCACGGTCCTGGTCCATCACCAAGCCCAACCAACGGCATCAACCGAGCGGCAAGGCTGCCCCTCTTGCTAATTATCCCATTACTGAGCAGGATTAAGTGGAGTTCAATATAGACCCTGTTCAAAGCTACGAAGAGCAATGGGTAATCGGCATGATAACGTCATCTTTTATCACGCCGGTAGACCCAACAAAGTAATACTAGCGAAGAAGATATGCCACAAATTTACCAAAGCATGATTCCATTCTTATCCCTTGAGCATGAAAGTTGGAAGCTGAAATTGTATCATGGTCGATAGCCTTGACGAATAACTAGGTGAAATGCGTCCGCATTGTGTACGAGCGGGCGGGAAAATTGAAAATCAGGCCGCGGTGCATCAAGCACTTTTCGGGTTGAATTTGTACTCGCCTTCTGGTTGCGCAGGGAGATCAGATAAGGAAGACGTATCATAGGGTCGAAGCTGATGAGAACCAGCATATGGTGATGGGGTGGCAATCCTTCAGCAGAGGTAGAGTATATAAGCGACCGCTCATCACAAACGGCCCGAACAAGACTGGTGGACTTATCTGGGCACAGCAGTTCCAGCAGCTTTGAGGGGGCATTCACGGAGGGCCATAAACAAACACCATGGGCGTGAAAATAACCTTCAGAGACTCCTACTGAAGGCCCGTCTGCCTGCGACTGCCCTGGGTCTGACAGCGGACTGCGATATCGTCCCACGCCCCTTTCATCAGAACGGTCGCGATTTCGTGATTTCGTTCGCAGCCGTAAGCAGTGTTGGAAGTGCACCCCATCAGCTTGGGACTTGGGATCATTGACCAGATCAATATAGGTCGCCGCCGCCAAGTGGTAGCTACTGTGTCTAGTATATGCCGGGATAAAATCGCGTCGTTGGTCCAGAGGATCGCTTGTTTCATGTTCAGCGTGACAATCGCGAGCCAGTCGCTTTTCCGATGACTGTCTGTGCTCATCATCCGAATCAACTAGACCACCCTGGTGGGTAAGCCCCTCTGCTGATTGCATTGCAAGGGCTTCGTCTGGTGTAGGAAGAGGCGTAGTGTAGTAGGTACGATGGTTTTCGCTTCCTCCGTCGAGCCATTCACGGCGGCATTCGAGGATAACAGGTCGACCCTTTTTCTCATCCACTTGTATGGAGAGATCAGCCCACATCTCATGGATAGGGCCCTCGCGATGATCACGGCGCCAAAGCCGTCCGTTGCCCTTCTTGCTTCCACAGTTCGGGGCGTAGCAAGACCAGTGGTAAAAGGAAGACTCTCGGTCGTCTATAATTAATACCACATAAAGATGTCCTTGGTAGACCTCGAAGCATATTGTCTTGTCGAGCTCGCCATCGACAATACGTTCCACGGAAAACTCGGTTCGTTGAAGCGTTCTAAAGTCCATGCCCCATACTTGCCATGCAATCCCTTGGCCATTGGCGGGAGTGAAAGTGCCACACCAGATATACAGTCTGGTATGTCGGACAAAAATTGGATCCGAAGAGGAGACTGGTTCTTGGAGAAGCAAACGTCTCCGTCGAGCCTGGCCAGGGTGGGATTGTAAGTCAACCGCGATCAGAATACCCTCATTTGAGTTGGTTTGATTGACCAGAAGGATCAAGATCCCGGAACTGAACCGTAGAAGGGTGGTTTGTTCTCCCACATCCGAGAGAATGTTTTCAATTCCGATAATGCGACGGATCACATGGTCGAGGTCCAAAACACGCTCTTTTTGGCCTGCATCGTGTACATTCAGCAAACGGATTTGGTTTTTGAATCGATAGCACAAAAGGCCTTGGTGGTACAAGAAGTCTGTGGCATAAGCCAGTACTGAAACAGAATATGGGGACGCAGTGGCAACCGCTTCATGAATATCAAAGCGATGTTGGATGGCCTGATAATGGCCGACCTTGCCAGCCCAAGCCGCTTGTCCTTCTTTACTATAAAGCATAGTATTCTTAGATAAGATTCAGCACTGTGAGTTGGTCCATAGTGGGTAGAAAACTTCTGTTTCCTCATTCGTTATTGCTCACCTTGACAGTAGCCCGTGCAATGATGGTGTTTTTCATTGAGCTAAACATTGAGCGGCTCGAGTGACTGATGTGTATATAGTCTCGGACGTCGAGGTAGACTGCTATTTGGAAGAGAATATCAAATGGTAAGGACTCCAAGGTAGGTGATGACGACATGTTCGTCGACAGAGCCAGAGATCGAGGGCAGAATTGGGAGGTGTAGTACAAGATGGCAGAAGTGATCAGACATCAAATGGCACAATGATATATTTGGCCCAGGAACCTAGCCCTGGAGTAGGGTTCCCACAATGTCAAGCTAGCCATCAAGCCCCTGAAATCTCACCGGCCAATAGTATCTCTATCTTACCTGCTGGGAATCGATTGACCAACGGGGCTTGTACTGGCGCCGATCTATCCCGGTTTGAGATATGGATGTTCCTAGAACCCAAGGTGCCAGGCAGCGCTATTTGATGGAAGTGACCCAAGATGAATCAAGTGCCAAAGGTACATTATTGAACAGGACCTTGGCCCAGACAGAAGCCAGTGGGAGACTCTGAATTATTGGACATACAGAAGCAGCCACTGATAAATACAACCGTACTTGACCCTGTTCTTTCTGTATTAGAAAATATGCACTGAAGGTGAGACTGGTAATACCGTAGGAGGCTGCCGAGCGTGCATGCAAACTTTTCATGTTTTTTTAAGCACCCAATGCCATTTCGGTCAATGCAGGCTCAACTGGGACTAGACATCCGGTCCTATCGTGAAGGGAGGAAATACTAGTCTGGTCGGACAACATTTAAATCAATGGTGGTTATGGAGCTTACGTTGAATCCAACAAATGTAGACCCGGATGCCTCAAATATCTAAGAATGTACGAGTGGCACATAGTAAGGGAGTGTCGTGGGATCAGTATTTGTATCGACCGTCGATCGACATGAAGAACTTCAACCTTGAAACATCAATTTCATGACAACGATCAATGACCACGCTCATCCCGCAGCTCATACTTGTAACGATAGTCCCTCAAGTATTCACCCTTTCACTATCTGCCATCTATCTCACAAACGCATCAAGGCCATGGTGTCCAAGAATCACAAGCACTTCGTCATATAGCCTTGCGCAATGCTCAACAGCTGCAGTGAACGGGTGCTTGCAAAATAATCTGCAATTCCGATAGAAACTTACCTCGGGAACCGACTTGGTCAATATGTATTCCTCTATCCAGAGTATCTTCTTAATCAAGGAACAAGCGCAGTCCGGCTTGGTAGGCTGGCCGACTAGTGAAAGTAAATGTAGAGGTATGGTCAGGAGACAGAGGCGGCCAATCTCCTGTCGGGCTTGAAAGGTCGTTCGCGGATGAAAGTGTATGAGGTGCGGAGGGGGTTCCTCGTGGAGCTCAGGTGGCAGTTTGTACTTTGACCGCTGGTTCGCTTTTGAACTGATTCGCTATGATCTGTGTCAGTATTTCAGTTCCTAAAAGCATTGAACGCTTTGTTGATTCCAACTTCTGTCTCTCGGCCCTAGCTAAAACGAGTATGTTGAAGCCCGCCTCCGTTTGATCTGGTGTTGACTCACCACGTCTCTCTTTTGTGCGCTTGTGTCGCATTTTATTCTTTCGACCTCTTTAAGCCTCAGCGCGTCACTTTCTCTCGGAGCTTTCGGGATCATGGTCGTTTCGGAATGAAGTGTGGGCTCTAGCGATATCTGGGATGCAGTGATGGCGCGGATGGCGTTGCTAAAAGGAATTAGACGGTTTTGTCGGAGACAAGTGGTAGGCTTGAAAGCCATTCCCATGGAATCTGTCACCTATTTTAGGGAGTTCTAGGCGATAAACATGTGAGCCACTGGAGGGGCCTATGTAGCCGGATGAGAGATCGTGTAGGGCGTCCATATTAATCCGGTGTGAAGGCTCTTCAGTGGACGCATGAACAACCTCAAGCATATTAGCAGGTGAAGAAGAACTGACCAAAACTGTCTCTCGGTATCAGGTAGATTTCATGGTGGAAAAGAAGCAATTGTTGCGCTATGGGCGTGGAAGCTGGTTCTCATCTATTGTTGAGTCAGGGAGGGTTCAGTAAGCTCCAAATTAACGGAAATGCAAAGAGAGAAAGGAAGCTTACAGCATAGGCATAGATTGTGTCCTTTGGTAGGAAGGCTGATGGTAGCACGAGACAAGTGTGAGCAGGATTGTTGGGTGCGCCAGGGTAGGGTGGCGAGCAGGCGACCCAACTGTCCCTTACCCAAAACGGACAGTCAGTGATACATTTCTCCTTTCCCCATGCCTCCTCCCTCACATTACCAGGATTCAGCAACAACGTGTACCAACTCAAACCAGTCGAGGCCTTTTGTTTCTTTGAAAAAGCCCACATGCATTACCGAAAACAATATCTGACACCTTTCGAGCAGCGATCGCACCCGAAGCAAATGTCACGCAAGCGAAAAACTTTGCAGACCCTTTCAGGCTACTACTGCTTGCCTGTACAGCCAACGAATGCAGTACTGGTAGAAGGATCGCTGTTGGGGAGCAAGTCATGAGAGGTCTCTCTTGATTGTCGATGTGTGCGAACTCTTACTGGACGTCCGCTTCCTATTCTTCACCCAAACTTACTTCCCCTTTCTATCCTCTCGCATCTATTCAGTTCCTGCAGACTAACTCACATATCTCTAGAGCTAGCTGGCCTCCTTCTCCGTATACGAAGAGTTGGCTTCTTACCCGATTGTCAAACAAGCACGAGTCGGCATTTTCAACGAACGCCAGATGAACCACACGCTATGCAAGAAAGCCATAAAGCAAGTCATTCTGTTAAATCCCACACTTCCTACCCACCGTGAAAATCACCAGCTAATAGACTTTACATTCTACATCAGTACTTACGCGAACGAGTCGATCCGATCAAGTGTACCGCACACCATACAAATGGGAAGGGCAAACGATGAAACTGTGCACCAAACATACTCCTGTTATCAAATGTACAAAAGAGTGTTGGGGATGTGAAATGTACATGAGTCCTTTAAAGGTACCTCTGCATCCCCAAGATCGGAGGCCATCACGGTGGAGCCAGTAAACACTGAAAGTGTACTATTGAACCCAGGGTTGTTGGACTGAACAATATACATTCTGTCCCCCAAGAAAGAGTGATGGCACTGAGAGGAGCAAACGGGTGGAACTCTCTGGAACATCGTCTTAGAACTCGGTTTAGAAAAGGCAGAGTGGCAATGTCTCAATACGGCCAGAACGCCATTGAACATCTTGACTGTGGGACATTAAACAGAATGCTCACAAGATGTTTAATGTATTCAAATGTGGAAAAAAAAGCTGGTAGAAAATTGTATGAAAAGAGCAACAGACTACTGGCGCTCTCCGGGAGAATCATATCATTCACCTTGCTCATCATGGTTGCCTGGGCTAAGTCTTTCTAACCATCTACCAATGTCAAAATATACCCGTTTATTCTGGAATAAGTGGTACTCCTCCGCATATGTGTGTATATATTTCAACAACTCGAGCGCCTGATCCCTGATAACAAAGCCTCGCATGGGGCCTGAAGCAGTGAGGCATTCCGTGAGAATGAGACTTAGGCTTTCGAAAGGAACAATAATCTGAGCCACAGTGCTTGAAGGAACAGGAATGAGTGTTGCGTCAGCACCTTTGATCTCTGATATCCAACCATCGATTGTCTCAAGTTCCAGATTCAATGCACGGAAGCTCCTAGCGATCTCGCGCAACACCTTGATTGATTGTAAAACCTGAACTTTCAAGGATTCCTGAACAGCCTGTGCTGAACACTTAGCAGTACCCTCTTGTTGATATGTAGGTTGATCAGGCGACCTAGAGGATGGACCCTGCGTGGCTGAACCGTATCTCGGCGCTGGCGGTTTTTTCGCTCTGCTGTAAAAGTCCATTTAGCCATCGCAAGGAACACCGGTTCGGAAATGAAGCCATGCAAACCTAATTTTATTAATGATCACTGGTTGATCGGTCGTTTCAGCAGCCTCACATACCGCTGGACGCGCCTTTTTGGTTGTCCTTTGAACCTGTTCGTGGTCCGACTGTCTTTGGCGCTTCAAGTGTATCCCTCGCCCCAACTCACGGAGCTGGGTGTGTTGTTCCTCTGCATGCGCCTCATTTGGAGTTACTGTGGGCGCTGGTATATGTGGCGGTCGAGGTCTTATTTCTCGATATCCGAAATTTGGCCGGCGAGATTGAGTGATGGTCGAAGGTGCAGGTGCTGTCATCCAGTTTTCCGCTTGTTGAAATCCCCAAAGATAACCACTTGCTGGATCAATGACGGAAAATGAGTCTATTAATGGAGTGTATGTTTCGCCATAGGGGTAGTCTGTCAGGGCTCCCATTAGCTGGAAGCTTCTGTTGATGTTTGATGGATTTTCGTCATGGTACATTCTGCCACAGCAATGAGTTGGGTGAGATCTTGAAATTTGAGATAGCTCACGGGGTTGGCTTACCTGGAAGAAATTTTAGTTGGACGAGTAGGAAGAAGTTTGGGGCCTGCATTCAGGCCAAAGCACACGCGTGGAGCGGAAGGCGTGATCTGTATGCCTGTGCGTGAGGCTGGTCCTCCCTTCTGGCGAGAACGACACTAAATGCGCCACTCTAGTAGGTAATTTAGTAACCAGACTTGCAAGGGGTCAGTGGATCAGAGGATAGGCGCTCTTGCCTCAAATAGGTGTTCCGATGTGACCCGGACCGACCCCAAGTTTTCTGGTCTGAACCTTCTCTTCGCCTACATTCTTGGCCTATGAAAACCGGCCAATTCTGTGGCCGATCCATTTATAGTAGTAGGCTCACCATCATTACAATTGAAGTCCGTCATACGTAATGAGCGCCAGACATAAGCAGACTATTTCCTTCACCTTCCACACTCTGCCGAAATCTTTTCTTTGGTACTTACGCTATTGGCAGTGTCTAGCCGATTATACTCCTCCTTCTTTTGGGACAGGCGGAGCATGACTTGACCATCATTGGCCACGGGACCTTGATACCCAGAAGGCCCGTGGACTTCGCTCTTCGTCCTCTTACCCTATCGGTCATGTTGGCCGGGCGTCCCAGTGGCTATCTATTTCGCTGCAGGCCCACACCTAAATTTTACATAACATTCCATAGCAGTGTTATTACAGTGTATACACCAGTAATGTGAGTGTTAAATTGGTACAAGAGGCGGCCGGCCTCCTTTCATCTCCACCGTCATCACATATCTTCCTCTCATCAGTCTCATCGCTATTTACTCAGAACACTCTGGCCTTTGACTCTATAATTTATCATCATGACTATCACATACAAGAAATCAGAGATAGCTCTTCGCGATGTTCAACTCTCCCATCAGGAATCACCGGTACCTGGGGAGGGGACGGCGCAACCGCAGGTAAATGAGGACAACAAGGTATGTTTCTGCTAAACTATTCTTGCTCGTAATGTATAAATATAGCTTATTGATGATATCAATAGGAATTCGAAAGTAACCAGAACGGCGAACAAAACATCAACCCAGGTACTTCCACAACCCACCATGAATACTTTCACCAAACGTGTCTCCTGATTACAAAATTCTTTAGCCAACACCGCCATACATTCCGTGTCAAATTTTGTCGTTAATGGCGGATCAATCATGAACGGGACCGTTGAAAATATTGGGGACAAATCTAGACAACTGCCGGAGCAGAAAAGTCGGACGCCAATTGTGGTGGAATCTGGTTCGCTTGACCAGGATGTTTGCACCGTATGATACCATTTCCTATCGTCAGTCTCATGGCTCGACAGGCTACTCACATCTTGCTATAGGTTAGAAGTATACAGAAAGGCGCAGAAGACCCAGCCTCCTTTCGCCAAATGAACCACGTCAAAATTAGCCGAGGTGCCAAGTTTGTGAACCACGACTTGAGTGCAGACGAGTTCTTAGAATACTTTTGCGGGAGAAAGACTTGATATGGGTAGTCGACAGCCTGAAGCTCTATGGCAGCTGCTACCTATCGGATACTCGCACATTTCGCTGAGAGGCACAAGTCAGGGTTGATGTCTTTTCTATGTAGTGGTGGAGAGTCGTCTGGAATGGAGCGCGGTTGATGGGCAGGTCAGATCGATTTGATAAGGGACAGGACCACAAGCGATATGAGACCGTTTAGAGTGAGATTGATGTTGTCATCAGCCGGTCATCAATCTTGCAGCTAGGAATACTATCTAGGTGAAGCAAATTCCTCCAACCCCTGTAAACTGCTCAATAAACATTACCATCAAACAGTGGCTACAACCTAGGGAGCCCGGCTTGCTCTTCCATTCCAGTTCGTAAACACCATACCCAATCAACCATGGCTCATGTGAAATGTCGAAAGAAGAAGTCGCAGGTCGCGGGGGGCGAAGGCTTCTGGCCTTGGGACATTCCATATATGGTATGGTTCAGACTTCATACCCTCCCCATTGTGCTAACAAAAACCGGCATCAGGTCAAACATGTGGAACTTGGGTCCAATACGGCAATATGGCCAACCGTAAGCCGTTTCTTCCTGTGGGTCCTGATCTGGCTCTGGAGAGAGCGATATCTTGATAATGCTCTAATTGTGATACGTCGCGCATGTGAGCGACAAAGAAGAAGTTTGGTAAAGTGGGATTGACTTTATTATTCGCTGTGGCCTGAATTAAACGGTGGTTTAATTAATTATCGAAATAAATATACACTGATAATTTTTCAGATGCCCTCCTATGGCTCTGATTTCAAGTTCATACCAGGAGACAAGTGTGCACAGCCATACCAAATTAGTGGCCTTAGATATACCCTATTTCTGCTTCGTTGATCCCCTTATAAAAAAACAGGCCCAAATTCTGCCACTGCATCCTTGCCTCCATCCATCCCAATCACATCGGTATACGTCTTGGTTTTCATCACAGTCTTCGCCCCATCAAATGCCATTTCAATTTCCAAGGTATCAATAAATGGTTTTTTGAATCCCTCAATGAAAGTGTAGTTGATGGACCACACTTTGACGACTTGAGACCGGGCAGCATCCACCTTTCCGGGCCTGGAAAACTCCATGCTTTTTTCCAAATCCGGAGGTACGCTGACAATGGAGCATTTGCTGCGTAAAATCATCATTTTCTGTGTACCAGGGGTCTTTGTTGTTGTGACACTTGTTCTCTAAGGCTAGGATCAGCATGTGCCAGATCAGAACGGAACATCCTTCTTTCATACCTTTGGGATACCGAAGCACTGGAGGAATTGTAAGATGTACATAGCAGGATGGGATCCAGAGAAATAAGCCAGAAGATAGAGAGTCCACTTCAGCATGTGCAAACAGACCATCGAGATGTAATCAAGGGTTGAGCAGCATGATTAATAAATAGGACAGCGACGAATGCATCTTTGGTACTCAGGGGTGATGCACTAGCCAGACGCGCCGACATTGAGATTCCATCTGTGTCTAGAGCCAAGGTCGAATTCCTGCAGTCAGTCTGATCTATACTGCTTCTGGATAACTATCTGACAGCCCCCCCCCCCCCCCTCTGTCATCTTAGAGGGGAGCTTAGTACAAGGGGAAATACGGCGGGCTACCGAGCTGATGGCAATGGGAAATAATACCCAATGCTGGATACAGCGGCTCCAAAATGTCCACCACTGGACCAACCTAGCTTTGCGGGAGCAAGACTGGCTTCAACGGACTGGACGCAATGAATCTACGCCATGCTCAGGGCCCCATCGTTTCGGAACCATGTCTGCCTTTATTCAAGAAGAAGGATTGTCCGACAATCACAACACCAAAAAGGCTCTCCAACATGGACGCAGGCTGGTGCGCTTTGAATGTGAATTTGGACATGGAATTACGCTCCTTTGGTTACCCGTCCTTCCCGCCTTGCGCGGTCTATCCTTGTCTGAAGAAGTCCGAACAATGGAAATGCTGCGAGGCGGTGACTTTGCATACGTCACACATTGGGCGCGACGTCTAACTCGCCTGAGGCTCAACTACCAATGTATCCATGGAATCTATCCCGGTAAGCTACATGGACAATCTGCCTATATTCCCTAGCTAAGGTATTATCGACAGAGATGCGCTGTGCAGCACGAGAGATTCAACAAGCAACTCGAGAGTCCCCCACTAGATCTTCATAAAAGCAAAAGCTTCAGGGGCTGACGGATCCATCCCCCACGGATCCTCGGAAAATCCTTGCCACGCAAGAAATCCCCCAGCAGGCAGTGAAATCTCCATCTTGAGTGCGCCTCGCACGAATAGTACCTCGTTCGATCGCAAGTTGAAAGTTCTCGGTGTTCCCCTTTCCTGCGCGAATTCGGCACTCGACAAGTGGTGGGAGATCGGATAGAGCTTCAAGGTTGTCACTCTGGCCTCGAGGTCACCCGACAGGGTTCGGAAGACGGAGACACCATTTCGGACCGGGTGGGCGGCATTGATTCCCCAGTTGGTTGGAAGATTGGGCGAGTGGACGACGACCGGGCCTTGGTGGAGAAGAAAAGCGGGCCTTCCGATCACTTCTTCGATCTTCCTGGTGAACTTCCATGGATGTTAGCTCTGTATATCTGCCACGCGTTGATGAACACACATCACCATCCTGAATTCCGAATTTCAAATAGCTTTCGCATGCGTCATGGTCTCCTCTCCCATATGTCACGGGCCCTGACACTACAATTGGTCGCGACCGGAAAGACCTTTCCACCTCTGTGGCCATGTCCTGGGGCGGGGCGGTGGTCTGGAGTTTGGTATATCCTACAACCTCCATGGCGGAGTATTGTAAGTTGCCGCTGTACCACATGCCCTGGGTGGATATCATATCTGCGGAGAAATAGGGACTAATCAGAAGAAGCCCAGTTCCAACTTAGCAGGTTCGGGTCTTGCACTGTAAAGGGAAAGATGGAATTTACCTATGACACCTTTCAATGATGGGGGAATGTGTCCCTTATAATGTCTCGAATGAGTAGCACGACCGGTGTGGGCACTACAGAACGTCATCTAGAAGACGGTAATGTAACTACGTATCAGGAAACACTTCATATTTCGAGCACATTATCAAACCATAACATTTCTAGTAAACGATGCGGGCCCAACACGCGACTTCGCTGAGGATTGTACATTGTGAACTTTCTGCTTTGCCCTTCGGGGTGTTCATACACTAGATGTGTGGCAAGGTTTGGGGGCCGTCTCAGCTAGCCATGTCTATCAGGCTGGCGCGAAGAAGAGAAACTATTCGGTCAGCTACGGTTTGAATACAGTTGTGAGGCTGTAACAAAAAGCCAACTCTCACTCTATCAACAGTGGAGGCATGCTGCCAGCTCTGCGAGATCACCAAATCTCACTCCAGGAGAGGAGAAGTCTTCAAATTCCACCTGAATTGACCACAAATCATCCACCTTTCTCAGATCCACCAATGTTCCTGATTTTAGAGGCAGATCATATCTCCAAGGACATTCTATCAGCACCCCACTGGTGCGAACAGATACCCTCTTCTGGAGCTTTTTGGCAATCTTTGCTGAGCTTTTGATGGTGCTGTCCTTGGAATATACCATTTCCCAATCCAAAAACTCCAAAATAGCTCTTCCGGCTGTCCCGTTGAGTGTGGATTCACGAGATGTCTGCATCATGCCCGTGTAGATCTGTGGGATGGAAAACATAGGGCATTCACTAGGAAACAAAACCTCGCAGTTTTTTGAAAGCTCTCTAGTACATGGGCAAGCAAAATATTGTTCATTCGACTGTGTAACGATCGCAATCACCACTACAGCCATTAGCTATAACCCTTTACTATTTGATATTCTAGACGAACCTTGATCGGTGCCATGGTAAATTGTCCACGAAAGATTAGCATTTGGAAATGATAGCGTAGGAATCATGAAATAAAAATCGCAAGGTGAATCAAGGTGCTCATCCTTCCTGAAAGCAGTATCAAGTTCAGGCATTGAAGGCGCTTCGTAGATAGGGAATTCCATGAGAAACTGAATTTTCTGTCTGACGGGTACGAAAAGATTTATACGCGTAACCTGAAACAATGATCGTACCTTGTTCTGCCTAAATGAGACCGGAATGGAACGGAGAAGATTCTCAAGGGCAGGAAGCTAGCTAACGGAACTGCAGGTCTGGAAAATGAAAAATTCATTACCTGTCAAGACTAATTCTGAACACCGATTGGATGCTGGGGTAGACCTCCGGGTGCAGATAGTTACTTTGTGGAGTTTAAGGACTTCTCAACACGGAAAACCCACTAGGTCTAGAAAAAGTAAAGAATGACAGTTTGAGAGCACTATTTTGGTATTTTGGGTGGTGATGCATGGCAGGCCTTAGGTGGTGGAGTGATTTGTCCGCTTAATTACGGTAAAGAATGATCTTCATAGTTAGAGCAGTAATAAAAAGGCTCTATCTCCAACGCTGCAGGGGCTACCAATATTACCCAATCCCCTTGGTGGGACCAGGATCTTATATGTTCCTCCTCTCCAGAACTAGGCTCTCTTGGAGAAAACTTATAGTACGTAAGATTCTTAGCTCTGTTGACTGCTTGATGAATCCTGTGCCCTTCGACTCTCATTTTGGTAAAGATCGCGCGGAAAGTAGGACAGGCTTAACGTCTTTGTTGCCAACACATCATCCCTCCTATCGGCTTTGTAAAGCGTGATAGAGTTTGACATCAATTAAATGGTACTATTCACAACCAAAACACTTTTCGTCACCTCCATCTCCCCCTCGAATATTCCTATGGTCTCAGATATCTTCATTCCACTTATAACAGTTCCACCACGTGTGGAACCCCATTGCCGTATTTTTTTATCCATGATTTTATAAGCGAGATGAAAATTCCAATCTGCTCCCAGGTGTGCCTGAATCTGTCAGACATGAAACAAAATCATCAAGGCTACATACCTGCTGGTTTTGAAGCCATTCAAGTGCACATCTTGCCATAACAAACGGATCGCTTCGGTTCATGATCATTTCACGGCGATGCTGTTAAACTAAGTCGAGGAGGCAGGGTATAAAGGTTGCTGAGGGACGAGACCGCAACTTATATCTTACTCTTCACTAACATTTGTAAGTCTTGTAACGAAAAGGCCGAGGTAAACACACATAGAACAAAACTTCTCGAATGTGGCGACAAGTAATTACGCAGAGCAGAATAGTAACATAAAGGATTAAAGAATGCCATAGGAAAGCGCCGAGAGAAAGGATTTCCAGCTCCTGGTCACGCATCGTGATGGACATGCCAAAATGGTACATTTTCGTGTACTTGTATTACTCGTGAGAGCAAATCCACAACTAGACCTGGCACTCACCCTCAATTTAGACCCGCCAAGACGCCAAGGAAGGTCCAAATTTTGACCCTGGACCCTCTTAGGTAATATTCTGACGCATAAATACGCCTAAATAAGTAATTTTCTGCTTATAGATGGTGTTTTATACACCCTTATGAAAAAGGGACCCTCATTGAGGGTCCCTTGGCGGGTGGAGGGTCCTGACCTTGGACCCTCCGGCCAGGTCTATCCACAACGCGCAGCACTAAATGTTCCTCCGGGGATAAGATTCTAGCATGCACGTACCTGCATACTTCCCTTGTAATGTGCATTCTGAATTGCTCGTCACCAAGCTCTAGACTTGCGAAGGCCATCGCATTTCGAGACCAACATCTTCTAGTTGAATTACCAACTGCTAGAAGAGGTGGTTTTTTTCGATGCTGAATGTAATTCGTGAATATTGGCTGGAAGAAAGCCTATTTTAGAAATTTATACAATCTTCATTATAGATTATCCAGACTTTAGTTTGATGCCCCCTATCCTGATTTTAAAAATAGAACGGTGTTGATTCGCCTTAAGTGACTCTCCGTTAGTCTGGGAATGGAAAACAAAGCAATCTACCGCAAGCGCTCTAGTGCTGATCAATACCTGCTAGGTTTCGAGAAGCAGGAGGTTTCTGTAAATGCGCCGGTACGGACTGTATTCCTGAGAGTGACTTCACTTCATTATGGGAAGTTTCTTACAAGGTCTCAGATATGGTAATGATATGAATTAGCGTAGATGACACTATTTTGATCACCGAATATCTGGAGCATAACAGCTCTTGGTTGTTTTCTTGAGACGACTTCACAATAGTGAAGAGGAGAATACCTTAAAGTCCATGCCCAAACATTGTCTTAAACAGCACCCTCAAAGTTCGCCTTCTTGCTTCCCCAATTTGGACTATATCCCTTCGGATCAATAGTAACCGAGCTTTTCTAGGCGTCTGCCAATGTCTTGCACTGTGTCCTCATACCAGTCCTTCAAATTCACAGGCATCTCATATCCCAAAACTTTTGCGAGACTTTGCCTTCTTCCATACTCGTACAGATATTTTGAATGTAGGCGCTGGAAACAAAGACCCTTCTTCGCTTCCGGGTCTTTTGTCGGTTGTTTCAAGATAATCGGATCGTCACTGCTCAGAGGAACGAATTTTGGAATGCCATATTTCCCCCAAACTCGTGAAATACCAGCCTCGAGAACCGCAAGATCGACTGGAAATGCATCAATCGTGTTGCCATGGTCATCCTGGGCTTGATGCCTAGCACCAAATTCTCGAAGAGCAATGGCATCAAGCACCACATCATCGAGGCCATTCTTTTTGACATCTTTCATGATTTCAATGCCACTGTGAGGAAACCAAATGCGCATGGTCTGTTTGGTTAGAGGCTTGTGTGAACATGAAAGAGATGAGCACTTACGTGCAAGCGTTGTGGTACTGGGCTTTTTGCAGGAACACCAGAGCTTGGAGATAAAATCAAGATAGGCTGTTCTTTCGACATCGTGGGAATATCTGACTTCATGGAATCGAGGATCGAACTTCGATTGGAATCTGGTCCTCCGAATATAACCGTCTCACGCGGGTTGTCTGGGGATAGAATGCGCGGTATGAAAGCTGAAAGCAGGGAACGAACTATTGTTATGCTCAAACAGGTCATAACTCACATTTGATGGAATATTGATGGAGAATGCGAATGATTAATTGAGTCTCAAGAACAGACTTTATACTACAGTCAGCAAAGTGGGTTTTTCTTTTTTGGTAGAGATTTGAATCGAGGTGTCAATAGCAGGTTGGTTTCTCACTGTGGTAGTACAAGAGCTGCTAATCCCGGCCCATTTTACGGATTGGCACCATAATAATAGCTGAACATCTATAATAAAAGCCAAATTACCCCTTGGGCTGTAGCGCGCAAATAATGAGTAGCTTTAAAGTATAGAGTAAAAGCAAGCTATTCATGATCGAGTATGCCTTGGGACTATGCAAAATCCTGAGCATTTTCCTCGGACCGTCACTAGTCCGTAGTTATAGCTACCAGTTGAAACGACTCCAACATGAGGTGGTCTGTATCGCTAAAGTCACCTACTAGGTAAATAAGGGAACATGACTAATCACTAACGATATATCGGAATAACAATTACCCCGTGGGCACGTTATCTGACATTTCGCTAATCACGTGTAAGCTCCGATTAGGAACAATGTTCCTCCGGATGAGAGAAGAGAAAAAGGAGTTCTCCGAATATATTAGGGATGATATGAACCGAAGTCAAAAATAAACAGAAAGAGGCTGTTTTAACTAGAGTAAGGGAGATAAGACATCCCAGCATTTTGTGATGATAGATACAGATCAAGCACTTCCTTTTCCCGCATTCTGCCGGTATCAGGGACACAGATGTTTTCCTGGACGCTTGAAGGGGAATCCGCAGTGTGAAAAGTCATGGTATGACCACAGCCACCGCAACCATCGTGCTCTTGAACAATGTCATACTTTTTGACCGTTAAACGAGGTGGGCTATCTCGGTTGAGTAAGTAAAGTAAATCTAGTTTAGATAGCCTCTTCATATTGATCATTTTTGCTCTGTGGTTTTGAGTCATGTCGCTTGTGTCAATCGTCAGCGTGGTAGGGGACTATTTACCATCTAGCCCCTGCTGATATAAACTCATGCTCTCTGTTCGAGGGAGGAGCAGATATGCCTCGACCCCACTTCGCCTTCGAAGGCGTCTCACCATGCGAAAGGAACCGTTTGTAGATCGCTCCTCTTTTAGGGGAAAAAGTTTGCTCGAGCAAACTTTTTCCCCTAAAAGAGGAGCGATCTACAA
>CAJVOY010000136.1:0-39777 GCA_911197225.1 Penicillium salamii | reverse complement strand
GACAACTATACAGCCAATGACATCGGGCGCATTGAGGGAAAGTTCGCAAAAAATCCTCAGGGCGCTTCAATGTCACAGTACGCTTGGATCATCTAACCCCCGAAAGTCTCAACTGTACCACCCCTGACAGCAGCTTTGTCATTGATTTGCCCTAGTACCATCTCGTAAGGTGAAGCAGAGGATCGTAGTATTGATCTCAGCCAAAATGATTTCCGCATATGGGAGGAACCCAAGAAACTGGGTTCTCGAACGTCCGGTTACTCAAGTCTATCAGATGCAGATGGACAATGCCAGAGTTGAAGCGTGAGATATTGATGTAATCAGTGAGCATAGGTGCATCAACGAATGCCCCGAAACAGTATAGGGCTTGCTTGAACGTTGATTCAGTATTTGAATAGACCCACGGGAGTAGAACCACCCTCCGATGCCATTGACCACAGCCAAGAAGATATAAGATGCCGTCAGTCGAGAGGTGCTCGAGAAAACAGCATTGTAGAGTGAGACGCTGCATAGGGCCAATGCTCCAAACACCCCAATGACCAGCATTCGTTCTTTCTTCTCTCTTGGCCAGGTTATCAAATAGGTGGCACAGACAATCCCGGCCAGTGTGATTCCCAGAATTACTGAAATGATTTTCCCACTACCAGAATTCTCTAATAGCAAGACCGATACGGACGTCCCCCATATGTGTAGAATAATTCCGATGTGGTCCAACAGGAAGAAGGAGGAAGAGAGCTGCTTCCCCGAGTCAAGTAAGTAATGGGAAAAAGCAGAAGTACCAAAACAAAAGAGGTTGGATAACAGAGAAACCAATGCTGTGATCGCATTGCTTGTTGACGAAGAGCACCGAATTATATGGAAAATAAAGAAAAGCAGAATTCCGCTGCCGCAGAAATGGATTTTTGGGTCGACAGAGCCATTGGTGTGAACGGGCTTATGTTGTAGTGCGCGTCGGGACTCTGAATCGTAACGGCTGGCTTCCATATCGGCAAATCGAATTTTCATTGAGATTTTGTGGCACTCTCGACAGGCGATGTTTTGAGATTGACGGGACAGGATCACTTTAAACAGTCGTAGCGCTTGTGCAAAAAAAGTCTTCCTTGGGTAACAGGTCTTCATTACTTGATCATCCAAAAATTTTGAGGACCTCAACTTTGACACTAATTTAGAAAAGATATAACTGTTTACCCAAAACCTGAGGTGAGCAGATACGAAACTGTGAACATATCTATGCTCGGTGCGGTATGTTGAATTATCAGGCCCATAAGATTTCATGACAGGAAGCATACATTATAGGGATGTGGTTAATGACGGTGGCGTTGGCGGGCAATGACATTGGTGTTGATGGTGTGTTGATGGTGAGGGGAGTGTTCAACTTTCGCGGACGATATGAGATGTATTAATGTACATCATCCATAGTCCGTGAACTATTCCATTTAACCCGCTAACTTGGTGGAATTGGCAAACAGTCTCCGATTCGATAAAACTAGTCAGATTAATGAGAAATATTTTTGAGATTGGCAGGTGTATCACTCGGAATTTTGAGAACACCGTCTCTTTTCCTACTAAATATCCGAGTAGTGGTTTGAGGTTTTGAGTTGATGCTTCACAGATAGTGAGGCTTGTGCAAACTGAAATCAGACATCATGCTGTGAAGAGTGAACCCAATCTTGCATCACGATCACATGGGCATTCAACGGTCGTGGGTTGCTGGCCAAATAGGCCTGAAAACTTGGGAATGAGTCTCTCACCAGGATACTTAATCAAAAGTCCCCTCGACCAACGTGTTGACCAATGCCAGAATAATTAAGAGGAGAAAGAAAAAACTGCCAACAGGTGAGAAACAAAATTATTAAGTTAGTCAATTCGTTGGTTGTACCATCTGGAGATTGTTGCGGAAGACTGGTCGAGCTCCACCACGTGATCTCATTATCTTATCTTATCACCACATGACTATAGGACTCGTCTGGATTTCCTGGGACAACCTCGAAACAAAACGAATCCCCCTGCGTTGAGCGTGGTGAACCATTATCATCACCTGTTGAGCAGAAAGCAACGCCGCAAAAATCTGATTCCTACATATCACTCAAGTTGCAATTGGATGCCTCAACGCGGTGGCAGATTACTTTGCCCGTTTTGACCATGGTCACTAGCCATGCTCACCATCTGTTTCATGAGGGTTGAAGTGCTTCAACAGGTGCCGCAATAATGGGTTGCACAATGTGGCAGACAGTGACATTCGATTGTACCGGCTGTTGGCCATAGGACGTGCCTCCCATTGATCCCACTACAATTCTCTGCCTATTTCTAGTTTCGCGCTACTTGAACGGTACTTTTCTTTGTTGCTCGCAACCAGCTGATGTTGCCTCCCCTAAAACTTCTGCTACCTGTCGGTGCAGACGCTATGAACATACTCCCAAATCCAGGGTATAAGTTGTTTTCCTTGACGGAGAATCGAAAGTGGAGACTTTGTTGGAAATCTCAGAATATAAACCCGAGTCCAGTTTCCAGAACAATGAAGTGAGTTATTTCAGCTACCATGGCTCACGAGTTAGGTTCTCGTGATCGCCACCCCCTCGCCAGATTGCAACGCTACTGTCACATTGATGAGTTCCTAGATACAAGAAGCGCCGGTTGCACCGATCAAACACCGCGCGTGAACGTGAACCGACGCAGGTACGGTAGTGCGATGCAGATCCCTGCGGCGACCCGCGGGACAGTATATCAAGGAGGGTCTATCTTTGGCCCCGGAGAAGAAATCGGAGGGGTCCAGACATGATCCACAAACCCAAACCCGACGGCCGTTAGGGCACAATGGAACAGCGGTCTTTGTTAGTTAGGAGGTATTGCTGGGGCAGGAGACTATTTGGAATATCACACAGAGTTCTGGCAACAGAGATCTGATCCGCGGTTCAGTTGCCCTCGCAAGAGAGTGATTGGTTCTCCGTCGAGGGGAAGCAGCTGCTATCTTTACCTGGCCTATAGAACGTTCTAGAAGCTGTGTCTTCTGTCCTGCACCTTCCTCGCAGAAAGTAGACTCTTCTTGAGCCCGACCCATGTTCTCCATTTGCCAAATTCGATCGCCAGTCTGATATCTCTAGCAGATAGCTTGTAGAAACTATGCTAATTATGCAGGGACAAGATGGTAGATCTAAACAAAGTCTCCGGCGCGCACTAGAGGCCGAGAGACCGATTGGTCCCGACGGCTCACAAAGTTAATTTCAAGCACTCAGCTCATCTCGACCAATCATCTGGCGACCGAGATAATTGACGAACAAAGTCGTTTCCTGCTACAGTGTACTAAGTTTCGCTGGCGTGAGACCTTGGAGAGGGTACCACGAGCTTTCCTCTGAACTTTCGGACTATGATACAGATTTAATCATGCCGCCAATCCAACACTATAGATAAGCTTTCGATCAAGTTTTTCTGACAACCGAATTCTCTCACCGAGCGAGCGTTTCCATGTTCATCGAAAGTTAGTTGCCGAATCGACTTGGGATTTGGTTACTGATCGACGGTCCCGCTTACTAATCCAGGGTCATTGTGACTCTAACGTTTTCCTGTGACCCGAGTCTGCCAGTTTTGGACTGACTCGGAAAACCTTTGCTTGTCGTCAAATATGACTAGTGCGTGGTTCGAAAATAAGTCCTATGCCTCAGCTTCTACTCTACAGATCACTCTGCCTTTGACCACCCATCTAACCGAATCTATTTGAAGATACAAGCAAAGATGATACCTCCAGCTGACAAGAATGAAGTGGGTTTTGAAATTTTACAAAGAACCCCATTGCTATCATGACCTGGTCTTATTCCGAGGACAATGATAGTAATGTGAGACTTTATACACTACCCGCAGCATTTTCCAGGCCGCATGTGACTCCGATGACATTCGCCTGGATTGGAGACAAACATGAAGGATGTGCAAGTATAGCTGATGTATAACAGCACTATAGACGGGTCTGTTTCAAACAGCACACGGAAAAGTGCTCCATCTGACTAGGTTTGACATCTGGGACAATCTTGATGCTGTTGTGATTCCAAGAGTGATTTCTGTTGTTTATATAATTACATCAATGGATATGTACAGCCACGACGGAATTTCTCATGCCGCGGCTTCCTTGCGGAGCTATCAGAGCCGTTCATTATAGCAACTTGTACAAGGATTAGTTATAAAGATAGTTGGCCACTGCTGCTTCGGTATCCCGGTGTAAACCGCGTGTCGACAATCTGCTGCTAGCATGGGCGTTCTGTCCACTGCTATTCAAGCTTCCTGGCTGCACAAATACGGTGCACATAGTCCCACATCGAAGATAAAGATCGAGTTTCTTTAGGCCAACACGGGTTTGATACTCGCGTCGCACGACCTGTGACAGAGACTCAGCTTGTAATGAGTAAATGATTAAAGGTGATAAAGGGAAATATATTTCGTACCTAGCCTGGAGCTTTCTGTTTGACTTGATCCTTTGCCGTCGGTTTCCTCAGCCTCCTCAGCTGTTAATATTGTTTCAAACCATTTGTCAATGTGACTTTTGGCAGAAATTTCGGTTGGGAGGGCTGCCAATGAAGCCCTTTGGCCGGTTGAGTGACGAGCGCCTTTTGATGGTTTTTGATTGCCTGAACGATCAGAAGCTCCGGCGCGTGTGCGACGGCTTTTCCGCAGAATGTGGTATTTCTTCCCCCTTAGAGACTCAGCGCTTCGGGCCACCCGGTGTTGTTCGTAATATGCGTCGGAGCGGGCTTTCCATGATAGCTCTTGATGGGCATCCAGCCAAGAGAGAAGATTCTTCTCCTCCCATTCCGGCCAGCCAGATGCGCTACGCGGTGACATGGTGATGCTCAGGCAAGGTGTAGGAAAGAGAAGAACGGGTGGAGAAGACAACACAATGTGAACTCAAAGGTGCAGATTTGTTGAGTTGAACAATACTTTTATTACCGAGTCAACTGGGGAAGACCCTACCGTTGAATTAAAACAGACTGTTGTTTGATTTTGAGCCATGGCTCAGTCTGGTGAGCTGGTCTTAGGCCCTCATCGTTGACCAGTCCAAACATGTCCTCAATTTTTATTGCACCCTGGGAAAAAGAGGGCTGTTGAGGCACAGGAACGTTGAAGTGAAAACAATGCTGGGGCCCTTCTTTCCTAGCCATACAGCGTAGTCTTACCGCTTTTTTGGAGCATGTGCTTCTAGGCCGCCTTTTCGTACAACATTCGTTGCCTTCTTGTCCATCGTCCACATTGAATCATCTACCAACGTTGGTTTGACAGAAAATGTGGAATTCATATGATTGTGTCAACGATGAAAGTCGAAGACCATTTAGTGAGCCATGGCCTAAGATTCATTCTAAAAAAAAAGCCCCGGTTGTGGAAAGTGTGGGTGGGGATTGATTGACCTTGCGCCCCCCAATGTAAGCAAGCAAAGCACTCAATTCCGTTTCACTACAAATATATATTAAATCCGGTGGACCGTCTCCTTCTATTCTACACTCGACCATAATCGGGAACACTCGCCATCTACTCGTGATTAAAACGCAAGCATGGGTGGAATTCGAAAAGTGTCGCATACTCATCAACGACAGGACTTTCGGAGCAGATTGCAACGTGCATTGTCCTTGTCGTCCTCTGAGTCCGAGAAAGCCAGCAGTCCGTCGACATCCGAGTCAGGCGATACGACAGATGACGAGGCCTTGCAGGACACAAATGACTCTGACGACCAGGAAAACAGCCACTCAGCCGACGAGAGTGAGGAGGCTCCACGAGAGCGGAGAATGAAGCGGAAACGTGATAAAGACTTGGAAACACCCAAACAGACTCAGCTCCACGGAGAAGGCAATGCGGTAGCACTCGAATGTGTGGCGGAGTAAGTATTGAGCTCATCGCAAAATATGACATCGGGATTGCCTGCTGACAACGTCCAGACTCAATACCCGCATGAAGTCAGTTGTGAATGAACCTTCGAGTGAAAGCATAAATCACTAATCTTCTATGCAGGTCCATTGAGAGGTCATCGTACGCCCAAAGCACCTGCAACGAAACCGTTCGCAACGATTTGGCTGATATCTTTGCTCGATTGGCGATCGTGGAGACTGAGATGAAAAAAGTTGCAAAGCAGAGCAACAGCAAAGCGACAGGGCGCCAGAGCACCGGCCGATCCCTGCGTCGGGGCAACGGTGATTAGAGTTTGATTTGTGGCCATGTGGATCGAAGCAAGGCATCAACTCGTGTTGGTCATGAGGTGGATATCTGTACATGGCTCGACTGCAAGAGATCAAATGGAATAAACTGCGAGCAAGCCAATAGAAGCCCGTCCATTGACGGCCGCTGAATATGTCTCGATGGGCTCTATTTCAAATTGACAATGTGTCCACTCCTGTACTATCTTGTCATTGTGCCTTGGATTCTCTTGTTTCGCCAATCTCCGACCAAGGTACGCAACATCTGAGGGCTAGGAGTGAAATAAAACTTAGCGTACCGAAAGGAAGTCCCAAGGCCAACCGAATAGATACTAAGACAATTTAGGCAAGCCTTCCAAGTTCTTTCAGTTCAAGCCTTGTTGACGAGTTGTACTTTTGGCCCATCAGTTCCATACTCAGGTTTGGATCAACGAAAGACTTGGCCGGAGCAACGAAAGTTCAGAGTAGTATTAGATCACACTTTTTTGCAAATAACTTGAAATCGGTCGACAGTATCTCAAAGACGAGAACCTTCTTACATCAACGTTAGCTCTAGAACTAAAGCACTTACAGCTGTCCTTTCCAGACTTTGCGAATGCTGCCAGGTATTTGTCATAAACTACTTGTGTACTGGCTATATGCTAAATAGCCAGCTCTACTACATGAATAACTAGGCCTTAAGAAACATAGTCATCCCTCTAGAGATCCATTTTGGTTGGTTGCAGAGGGTTCCTGCTGATCGGGAAGCGGGACATTCGGTTCGGAGAAACTGAAGGGGAAATCATCGCCCTGAGTAGCCACGCCTCCTTTCTCGGGCCAGTCTTCATGAATGACCCCAGAGCCCGGTAAATAAGATGCCAGTCGTTTGTTCTGGAGGGCATCGACCGTGTTCCAAAATCGAGTGGTCGTCGACACCAGGTCTCCGTGTGCCTGATCTAGCACCAGCAGAATATCATTCCACGGGACCTGGTCCTCCAGAGCCGCATTTGTGGACTCCTGCTGTTGCTGCAACTCAGAGACCTCTCGCTCGACCCGCTGACTCTCGGCTAATGCTGCATCCCGTGCTGTGAGAGCCAGCTGCAATCTCGAATTTTCTTCGGCTTTCTCGGTTTCAAGTTGTTCCAGCAACCGACAATGCTTTCGTCTGTCCTTATCCATTTCTTCTTGTCCTTTTTGAATCTCTTCCTCGATGTTGCTCATCATCTGGAGACATTTTCTATGGGTCACTTTATCATGCTTCCGTCCAGGCTTTTTCGTGATGCAGGAGGCCTAGCATAGTTAGTAGAGCACATCAAGTTATGCCGCCAGCATAGTGTTGGTCAAGAAGGAGTCAGAGCATATGAAAAAGAAGGTGGAGGTTGGTACCGTATACTTGTGCGACCTAGTCACCGGTTTGAGGGGGTTCCGCCCATCTTTGGATCTGGAGGCAGTAGACCGAACGGAATCACACGACGGTACAGCGCGCAGCTGTACTTCGTCAGACCTGTGGCCTGTCTGCTCCCCAGAGGGCTTGTGATGCTTTGCCATGATGGATTGGCTCGATCGTAAAATGAGCAATTATCCAATGGGATGTAGAATGGTTGAAAGAACTATCGACAGTGACGGTCGAGAAGATGATATTTATAGCAGTAGGTGTAGCCCTAGGCACAGACTTGAAATAAATGAATGTGCTCTCCCTCCTGCCCAGCAGCTGTGCCAAAAATAGGGACATAAACCCAATTATTGAGGACTGGGCGTAAGCGCAACACACAAAATACCTTTTGTTTTATCGTGGAGTACGCGATCAACAGTTCCGCACAAAGATGCACGTTGATGCAGACAACACTATCTCATGACAAAATTTCAATCGGTCTCGAGATACCACCCAGATGCTATAGGGCTCAATATTATCTACCAAAAAACAATATTTTGTGACTGTCGCCGCTCCGTAGATTGAAACTTGGAAACTGCGGCGTTCTCGCAATTCTAATATTTACGTCCGCATATATATGGATTAAAACAAGGGGTTACTTGTGATTACACATGAGTTTCGATTGGCAAGTACATGTATCATTGACCATTGTTTCCTCGATGTTACTGTGGAACAACTATAGATGCATTTCTTGCTAGTTGGGGTATTCATCAAGAGACACTACTGAGGCGCAAGGATCCGTAATTCTACCACCAAAGCATATTTGTAGCAGAAACCAGAACTTGCCTTGATACTGCGATGAAATTGACAGGTCCAAGTATGTCGTTGATTGGACGAAGTTGACTATCACTTCTGTCCTCAATAGACCGAATATCTCATTGACTGGAAATTTCAGACACAACATAGCAATCACAAGTAAAATCCACGAAAACCAACCAAGCTACAATTATCCTTCTAAGCTACACACGTCATTGGTCTCAGCATATATCATTCAGAAAATAGTGTCTGTCAAGCACCCGGCTCGAGACTGCTATTACTCATTCGCCGGCGGTCTTCCTTCAAAAAGTATTGATAGATTTTCTTTGCTAAAACATTGGCGCCGACTTGAATCTGGATAAGCCTGTTGCCAAATGGCATCGCGTATCACCGGTGGTATGCACGCTATGCAATGGATGACAATTGGCATCTTCGGTGCGCTTTAGCATATCATTGATCCGTTGTCTGCACTTTAGCCCAGCTCAGGCCGAGCTCTTTACCACATGAGCCACAATGGCTGATTATCGGCTCCCATGGGTGTCAAGTGCGATATCAATTCCTTCTGTTTGCAACGAACTCAATTTCTGTATTGCTCCAGCGATACTCACTCTCTTTTGCCTAGCTCATCATGCAAGTTCTTATTTTGCGACTGGAGAAGTTGAATGTGGTGGCGAAGTTCATTGGCCTCAGACCGGAGCGTTTGACCTTCGCCAAGACAGTCATCCAGTCGAGAACGAGTGCGTCCTAATTCCTCTTCTATGCAGCTGTTGGTAGCCTTGAGCTCGCAAATCTCCGCCGTGAAAGAGCCATCCACTATTCCTTCACTGAATTCCTGTGCCTTCATGCTCCGTCAGAAGGGCTATATTGAAGAAACACCTGGCAAGGGGCTCACCTCATTAGGAAGGCCGCCAGTATTGGACTGCGAGGTGTCCAAGGACTGCGGGTTGACAGCCTCGAGTGAGCGACCTAGCTCTCTGCAAATCAACTGGTAAAGTCTGGTCGAGCCGCTGCTTAGACTGGATTTGAGCAAACCAGCATTCGTTCTCGCGACGGACCAAGCGTATCCATCTTCAGGCCGTGGTTGAAGGCGAACTCTTTCGGGGGCGACGACAAGGCCAAGTCGGTCATCTAAGAGGATTAGCTGGGTTGGTAGGCAAAATAGGATTACAAATACATATATGAGCCGCCAGGGCTTCTCGACATTGCTTTCTTAGTTTGAAACGCTTTTCGTTGCTGCTTTTAGACATTGTGGTGTAAGTTTGGTATCTATGATTCAGGGAGATCCCGCAGGTATTTATGCTTAGGCGACCGATTTGCACCAAAGACTAGCTCGATGTAGGATCGATGATTCGTGCTCTGCTCAGGTAGAAAGTGTTGCCCATGGGTAGGGCGCCCCACTTTCCCAGTTGTCGATTTCTATTGGATGAGATCAAAATTTGTGATGAAACCTGGATTAGTTCCGGATTAGTTGAGAATCAGTTGCAAGTTATTAGACAAAATCGGGACGCCCCATGTTATAGACACGGTCAAAGTAATATATGAGGTGCAAGATGATTCAGGCGCTCTAACCAAAACCCAGTAAGACTTTTCACCTACTGAGGCCTCATGAACTAGACGCGTGAACACAACCGCGACCCTCAATTTCTGCTAATCATCACTTTAATAGCGATTTGGTAGCAAAACAGCAGAACATATTTAGTTGGGTCCTCTTCACGCTGCCTCACATTCCTGCCTTCAAAACTCCGGCGGAACCCATAGTGACTTGATGGCGGGTTGAAAACTGATGCCACTTAGCAGACTGTAAGGTTCATTAAGATAGTTCTCAAAATATTCACCATGGCATCTGAGATGTATAATGGACAGGGTCAGGTCGATGTCATTTCCCTTTGCCGTTTCTCTGTTCGGATGGCAAACACTGCAACAGTTCGCCGGCTGCGCCACCAAAACCTAGCAAGCGAGTGCGATCTGACGCCATTGCTGTGTGACTTCTCAAAGCTTCCATCATCAAAGATGGCCACTCGCCATGATACAAATGCCGGTCGCAATATTCGCGCTGACTCGCCGAGCCCACCTTCTTCGCGGCGAGCCAACAAAATCCTTCGAGTAAGGATTCATCATCGACCCCATGGCTCGCGTGTTACGCTCCTAGCAGGACAGCTTGGCAAATCCCAAAGAAAGGGCGCCAAAAAAGGCTGGCGCCAGAAGCGAGCGGTTTCCGAGCGAGAGGCAACTCGATTGGATTGGATGCGACGACTTCGTCCCAAGCCCCACAGACGTTGTTAGGTCAGGCAAATACAGGGCACGCATGAAGACCCAGTAGGTGGCATATCTCAATGTCTAGCTTTGTCCGTGCGTTAGTTTATATGAAAATCTCTCTCAAGAAATGAGTATGAATTGGGTTTACCGTGCACGATAGATGAGCCCGTCAAGAGGGACTCTCTTTTAAGAACCTCATCGTGCCAGGGATTTTATCGATTGGTACATAGGGCGGTTCGGAATCAGTTCCACTATCCTGTTCTGTTTCATTGTTTTGCAAGCACTATCTTTGGTGGCGCCAGTCTGAATGTAGTTAGTAAAGATAGGCCTCGATCATAGCCTTTTTCCTATTCGACAGTTCAAGATGATCTAGGGTATAGATTAAAGTGGGTCTGGCCAAAATTCAAGAATAAGCAAAAAGAACGCTGACATTCGATTTCTCCTTGTCATTCCAGAAAACCCGCTGTCCAAGTGGTGGAAGTCATTGCGAGCGGACCTGTACATAAAATTGAGAGCCGGTAAGAAGATCCTTGCTCTACTTTTGTGGTGTATTTCGTAGATAGTTGCATATCGAAAAAGAAAGGTCTTGGAGATTGAGAACACCATTGAGCTGTAAAAAGAAGTACATTGCGATCTAAATGCACGATTCTGAAAGAGCGTACATGTATTTACAACTTTGTTCAGAAGTGATAACGCTTTATGTAATTAAGCAACCTCAAGCAGTAAGTACTCTACGGTAAATCTCCCGAGTTCGCGGAAGATATAATTTGCTCTAGCTAATGAGAAGGCTGGGTTTCTAATTGTCCTCGAGTCTCCTTGGCGAATTTCTTCACATGTAGGCGGAAAACCATATTGGTTTAAAAGCCTTGCCTGAGTCGCCTTGCCCATGCCCTCGACATGGCGTGATTCATTTGCAGAATACCGAAAGTTACGTCTTCGTGGCTCACTTGGTCAACTGCAAAGAAGATACCAAGGCAAGGATCAGTTCGGTCTGCCGAGTGTCAGTACTGTTGGTAATGTGGGAATGATTGTGATTACCTCCAATGCAAGTATCCATGTCTCACCTAGCATGCCTATGATGGCAACCACAAGCAAAAGGAGTGCTAGTACGGAGAGATAACACGAGATACACCGCAGCTGAGCTCGGCCTAGTGTTGACTGTTGAAACAACCACCAATACCATGCGGCTATACCGAGGTAGTCCACAGAGAGAATAAAAAGGCCACCCAGATGAACAGAGCTGAGGAGAAAGGTTCCAATGAAAGAGAATGCTACTTTAGCCACAGCGGAGACAGCAACAAAATACGGATATATGATGCGTAATGATCGGGGCGTGTTCGGGTTTTCCCGCTGCTGGAAGATTATACGGAGATACTATGGCATGGTTAGCCTAAAAGGAGACTCTTCATAATCAAGTCCCATGCACAGTCCACCTACTGCGTGTAGCGGTGGAAAGATTGAAGTAACCCAGAAGAGCACTTCACCCCATGCTGGTAACCTGTCGCTCCAGAACAACCCGGTGAGAAGAGCGAAGAAAACACAAGACAAGGCACACAAAGCTAAATCGGCTTTGTGCCATGACCAATTGGAGGGATACCGACACAAGACAAATAGTCTTCCGAGGCTGAGAATAAGAAGAACGGTCACTAGAACGGATCTAACGATGTTTTCTGAAATCATGGCCCTGATTGATTGCAGCCAATGCGTTTTTTTGACTGAGCATTTGAGGCTTATATACTCAAACAGAGACAGAATCCTCAATTGGTACTGCGTAATTCCCAGGACCGCTTCATCTGGTTGTAAGATTTTCTTGACGGATAGCGTACTCAACTTCCTGCCTAAACACAATAGCTGCACTCAACCTTTTGGCACTGAAAGACGAATTGAGGTCCCTCAGTTGAGGCTTCGCGGTAGCTTCTTAGTCTTTGTGCGGACACATGAATATACTTCGTGTTGAAGCCTAGGTATAATCTTTGATTCAATATGTATCATGCTTAATCAAACCGTCAAAAGCAAATGACCATCTGAATTTAGCTTCATAACGCAAATGCTGTATCTAGATAGCATTTGGCAGTTGCGAATTACTGCTGCAGAATTTCACTATCCGGCAGTTGTCGAAGAAATGCAGCAGGTTGATAGATATCTGAATACCAGTCCTGCCGCTGAAGTTCATTGTGATTCTTCCAGGTCTCAGTCCCCAAACCCTCCAAAACACAGTGCGTGGTAGGTACGACGCCTGGTGGTCTCCCAAGGCTCTGATGAAACAGCATTCCATCATTTAAGATGGCTGGTTAATGATATAAAGTCCGCGAAGTGAATAAAATGCCCCAAAGAATGGATACATGTAATTAACACTCTCCTTATCAGTTCTAGCAAGCCATGGTTACCTGTCTGTGCCGAAAATCTATTGCCTTATCATCATTGATCCTTTGACTCAAAATGTAATGTAACCCGTGACTTCGCTCTGCCATTGCTCATTTCAGCTCCAGGGGATATCTCTCAGCTCGAGACTGAAACAACAGAGGCATTTATCTGATGGTCCATGTTTTAATCGGAGTTTCATCTTTAGCAAAAGTCAATACGTTTCCCTCTTTTAAAGGGCTTGGGATCGGAATGCAGAATCAGAGTCTACAAGCTTCATTCACCATCGTTATAGTGCTTCGAGACCCGTCGGGACACCATGGAATGCGACAAAATGGATAGCGACATTATAGAGTCTCAAAAGAAAACAAAACACGCGCTGCTGGTTCAATCTTGGAATCTCGTTGTTCTTAATGATGGGTCAGGGAGCCCCTATACCTTGTTAGCCGATGAATGTTTGTTCTAACAGCGCGAAATGGCCAAACCCTGAAACGGTTAAGACTACTCTCTCTCATCTCGCCTACATCTCAATGGGTTTCAGGTAACTGGTGAAAGGGTATTGTTAATTATTTTCCCTGTCTACAGCCTGTCGTATGCAAATAAGCGTCGATCAACATGACGCAAATGACTCCACTATCTCAGATCTGGTTTCATCTGCTCCGAAACTATATTGTTTCAAATTATTCACAGTTTTGCTTGCTTCTATAATGGATGCGGAACCCCAAAACTAGGACAAAGTTAAATGACATAAGGAGCAAGCAAAAAGCAAATTGAAAATAGTATCATCAAACTGGATCAAATATCCCATGTGGTGCAAGTGAAGTAAGTGGAGGTCAGTGGTTGACCCAGGCGAAACACCGGCAATAATCCCTCCATCAGACAACAGCAAATAGGCCTTTACATGTATTGGCCTTTCAGTTCCACTATTGCTCATGACTGCCCGCGGATCGGCATCAAGACATGTAAGGAATTGCTACCTGCACGACCGCTTTGGAATACTCCACGAGGCTGTATGTCAAAACCAAGTACATGCCGTGGAGACTCGGCTGCCAAGACCGGGTTATTCCAATTCTCTCAAGAGGGCGCAAAGCGTAGATAGCACAGCCGAATAGGTTGATAAGCACCAGTCGACCGAATGCAGCGGCCAGTGGGGAGGGAGCGTGGAGCGGCTCCGCTAATGCGTGAATGGTTGGCACCAAGGCCAACAGGCCCACTTACGAAAATTGGAGACACAACCGACCGGGAAACGTCCCAGTATTCTCGTCTTTGAGATAAGCGTCTGAAAGGCTTCCAACAGCGATCACGGTGAAAGCCGATGCGTATCCAAGTTGTAGCAACGGTTGAGCTGGAAAGAGAAAAGCGATCGTCGGAAGTGCTGCGGTCCATAACAGAAACAGACCTACAGACCACATGGAATCTTGCTCCTTTGCCGCTTCTTCCTTGTGCAATGCATAGAAGCCATTCTGGAAGACAACACACAGATACCACAGGGAAATACCTCCACCAAACGCGATGACTGTTAGAGCGTATGGGATTGACTCTTGAGATGTAGGAAAATGAAAAACCAGGAACATCAATAGGTAAACCACAAAGTAGGAAAACCCGAGCATGCCTATGATGGCACCGGTGGCGTAGTTGCGCAGGTTTCGATAATCGACAGTGTCCATTTTGCGAAGTCAAAGTAAATGTACTGGCCGTCTTGGGCAGGATTCTTCGGGTAGGATTCTTCGGGCAAGGGTGTGGTTTTATAGACAGATGTGGAGCTCAGATTGTACTCATTACTGGGAAATATGTGTTTGCTAAGACCGTTGAAGCGTTGAGGTAACGCTTTGTGCAGTGTTGATCACCAGAACGATAAGTGAGGTACCGTCACATTTTTAATGACCACCTCAAAGGTTAGAATAGAGCCTCAGAAAAGAGAATTTTTATGTTGAATTCCAAAGAATTTTTTACTATCAACGATATCCAAACTGTTCGACTTCTATTTGTGTAATTGATGTTCCTCGTTATGCAAAGGCAGGGCCTGAGAGTCAAATGGGATTCTTCATTCTCTCTTGCATGATAGCGACTCGGACAAACAAACAGAATGGAAGATATTGTACAGATTGTACGCCAGATCGGTCAACAGCAAGCACAGAATGCTTCTTACCGTGATTGTTATGGCCTCTTCAAGCTACTGTAAGACCTCACGGAGCACGCGTCCAACGAACTACAGCGGCTTCACAAAACCGGCACCGAGCGCTCGAACAATTCTGTCCACCAAGTGCTCCGAAATTTCCAGAACACAAACTGCAACCTGGTTGAAAGGGCTTGCGAAGCCCAAGCGGAATGTGAAGAGTTTTGCTCAGTGAATGCATCATTCTCAGCGTGTGATGTTTTGGAACCCATCAGAAGGATGTACACCGACCCACATGTCTCATTGCAAGGTAGAGATTGACTGTGGAACATCTGGAGCTAGCATCATAGCCTGGGCCGATAGAGGAAAAATTGCTCTACTTGAGTAATATTCACAAAGGTGAAATTTCCGTGTTTCTATCTATTGGCATGAAGACAACAATAATGTATCCTATATACCACAGCAGTTTGAAGGTCATATACTACGTAGGGGCTCACCAACACCCATTTGCATTAGCCAGAGCGACAATAAACGATGCTTTATAGTTGGCTAACAGTCGTCTAAAAGCATCAATGCCTTCGCCCATGTATTTTAAGTGGGCCAAATCACGAAAATCCAATATGGTAACCTCTGGCAGTTTGGAGATTCTGTCAATGTTCTCTTCGAAGTTCTTGCAGGCATTGCCGCATTGCACCACTGGGAAATTCAAGATAACCGAGGCTATTCTCAGGGTGGGCACCGATGCTTTCCCCGAACCCTTGGAGAATTTCCTGCAAGGCCTCGAGCTCCTTTTCCAAGTCACGAGCTTGTTTCTGGCGGGACTTTGCATTATGTATCAAATTGAAGAGGGAAGCACTCCAGTAAATCGCGAAAGTGGTCGATCCAATCAAGCCGGGAGCCGGACTTTGGGGTTCTGCCATAGGGGGCAAAGACAGTGTTCAGCGACAAACTTGAAATATGAGAAAGAGATTTCAAAGAAAGTCTTGGAAGACAGGATTTTGTTATAGGTGGGACATAAGGTTGACTTGAAATAATGGGAAATCGGGCGTTTCGTTTTGTGTTGAAGGGAACGCCCCGTTACCCCGCTCCAAAGGAAAGTGAAATGAGATCGCGACCGCCAGATGATAGCCAATCAGCAACGTTCGTCATGCACTGGGTTGCACAGTCACACCAATGGAGGTCGTGTGTTAAAATATAAGAATTGGTTAGCCGCCAATGTGATACAGTGCCGCATGAACTTCTCGAGTTCACCTACACTACTGAAGCACATGAGCAGTCGCATGTACATCGATTTGTCAGTAAATTTAAGCCGGATTGTGGATGTTAGACACGTCACAGCTTCTGCTCATGCTCCCCCCGCTGAAAATCTACTTAAACCCCTAGTTAGCCTCGCTCAATCTTCCAAATCCACTTTTCGCTACGGCTCGACCAAAGGACTCTACGCATATCTCGCAGTGAATGTCTCAATCAACGATCAATCGGGCGTTAATATCTCATTTCCAGCTGCTATAGCAACCGCCATTTAATCCACAATATCGCTTCATGAAACCGTCAATGGATTCAAAGATCGAAGCCGTTGTATACAAAGGCTTCAGGCCGAGCTTGAAGCCATCGCCAACGCTTTAAATTCGTTGAAAAAAGTGGATAATTTTGCAACGCCAATATTGGCATCTCTTCAATGTCTTTGTCATCGGTGTAACCAATTTTGCTGCGAGTTCGAACGATCGATGATAGAGTGCAGGCGAAAACCAATTACGGGCTTTCAAGATTGGACGAAAATGCGATTCATGGGAGGTGATATATATGAATTTATAGACGCGGTTGGAGGATACAAGTCCACAATCTCAGTCAGTCTAAGCATACTTACTACGTGAGTCGCAATCCTGTGTCTACCAGAGACTCTAGCTTACATCTTTTCATTATAGGCACCCCTCCAAAGTCCCCCATGAAGTTCTTCAACAGTACAATGAAATGACTGAGGACACAAAATATAACCTTGTGGTCCACTTACGACTGGTGGAGGAGAAAGTGCAATTTCCTCTCAAACACAATGCATCAGACATCAATCTCAATTTCAAGGACGAGAAGGAAGTAACCGAACAATGCATTCGCATCTGTGAATATGCTGGGTCTCGTATCGAATTCCCGAAAGCTCGAGACACCATTGCCAGCAACATTTATGTTGGGAAGGCAGTTGCCCTTGGCAGCGAACAGACACTAGTGGCTACTTCCCCGGACCATTTCGAGGTCAGGACAGCAATCCTTAGTGAAAACTCAAGGCAGTTCGTTGGCTCGATGACGGAAGGGGAGATCAAAAACATGTACTGAGAGTATCGCCTGAGGCATTGTTTTGAGGTGGCTGATCCTAGCCAGAGATAATCTGGTCGGTATCGTATGCGTAGATAATGGGATTGTTTTTTCTCAGCTCATTTCAGAGGAGCATGTGCCGTTTTATTTTATAAGCCGTGTTGGGCTTTGGTCTCATATTTAGATCTTCTGGTGTATTACAGCGCTCAGTAGGGGTAAGATGGGGTCCTGGGCTCCCTAGAATAAGACAAGGCTGCAAAAGAGTTATGATTATTGGCGCCATCCTGGCCCGTGTCATCCTTTCTGAGAAGGGATAGCTGTTGACCTTCCCTTGATCCTTCGGTGGAGAACAAGCCTCTATCTGATTCGATGTAGAGCGTTGATCAAGTTATTGGCAGGCACTGGGATGAAGCTCTGAACTCACTCGCAGTATTTATGGAGCAAGCAAGTTCTTTCATTTTGCGTTTAGACTGGTTTATGTGGTTTCGCCTTTCCTGTGCATGACAATCGGTTGGCTACAGGTCGGATCGGAATCAGTTTCACCATTTATCTCTTCCCCATTCCACCACCTTTTAAATTCAAATTCTTTCATACCTAATACACAACCCCAACACCGGAACAGGCGGATTTCGATTTGTCCTGCGACTTATGTTTGAAGTACCCGCTATCATGAATGTCATATTGATCTAAATGGCTGGTGGTTAGCTCAATCAGTCGTTATGTCGCCACCTATACGAGGATGACAAACACCCGATTCCGAGCAGCGTCACCAGCAATTTTATTGTAATGGCAACGCTTGCTGTTCTTACCATTTTCTGTTTGTTGAAAACCAAAATAAGAAACAACACATTGCTCCTATAATGGATTCTCCTTATAAAACAGTGCCAGTTTGGAGTGACACCTGTAGTGCGGAAGATAGGCAAGATCGCAGCTATTCTTACATTCCAGGGGAAATACTAAGTTTGCGCAGGTTTCACATGACCTACCATCTTCTATGCCGATGGCAAACTGAATTGGAGTTCTTCTTATATCAGTTTTGCAAAACATCAGCTCCTGGGCTTATTGATGACTGCCATTGGTCTTGTCCAGAGGCTGCAGAGTTAACCCGGCTTTCCGAAGAAATAACCGAATTCTTTTGTTTTCATCATAAGACGATCTTCAAAGAGTGCGGTATATCAGAGCAAGAGAGGGAGTCATTTTGCTGTGAGTTGCAGGAAATTCGGCAAATTCGTCATTTTGCTGTTCATCGAGTCGATGTGAATGCGGCAACCACCAAAAAGTATGCGAAATACGCGCTCAATGTACTGAGCACAATTAAACGTCTAGGAGGGCAAGACTTCGAGAAAGATCATGGCGAAGCAGTATGTCCAGTTCCATTTTCCTCTCACTACGATAATCGCTCACCTCGGTATGAGTTGCAGTTGGACCGTTTTGTCAATAGTTTTTGGGAAACAGAAGGGCATCTTGTATCGCAGACGTCTTCTCACGATTATCCTTCTCGGCATACAGAGCATCATATTGAACATAATTCAAGAGAAGCGGAAGGGGCAAGATTGAGAGAAACCCAGCGAGCTGAGCACAGTCAAAAGCAGCAAGATGACACTCAGCCCAAGAAAGCCAAGCAGGCTGAACACAGTCAAAAGCAGCAAGATGACACTCAGCCCAAGAAAGCCAAGCAGGCTGAACACAGTCAAAAGCAGCAAGATGGCACACAGCCCAAGAAGGCCAAGCAGGCTGAACACAGTCAAAAGCAGCAAGATGGCACTCAGCCCAAGAAGGCCAAGCAGGCTGAACACAGTCAAAAGCAGCAAGGCGAATCCCGACCCAAGAAACATGTGAGCACAGTTAATATTCAGAAACTTTGTGCATCCTCCAATATATACAAGGGGGAAAGCAAAACCCGCACTCACACAACTTGACAGCTAGTGTGATTGATGCCCAAAGTTGACCGCTCACACGCACCAGCGATGCCGGATATCGAGCTGTCAAGTATCAACCTTGAATACGATTAGACATCACTGGAGTTTGTCACATCATCATCATCATCATCAAGGGGTACCAATCTCAGATTTCGATTCAACCGTGAATAAACCACCTCGATATTAAAAGCCAAACTAGAATAATCTCACCAAGTTGACGATACACTGGTTTGTGTGCAAGTGACTAGGCGACTACTTCCGCTGGCGAGTAGGACGCTCAGCTGAAGATAGCCTAACCAAGACTCAATTGGAAGAAATTTCCCACCTTGAGGCATGGGACCGTCCAACTGGGTCTTGTTTCGCAGCAGAGAAAACAGAACTCATTCATATTACCAGGAAAAAGCACGAACGGCTCCAGCGTCGAGTGGTTATGAATGGGAAGACAGTCGCACCATCGCCTACAGCCAAGCTGCTGGGGGTAGTTTTCGATCAGGAGCTTCGCTGGAAGGACCACGTACAGCAAGCGTTCAAACGCGCAACCAAGGTCAGTATTGCTTTGGGCGGGCTACGGCATCTACGCCCAGAACAGATGCGACAGCTCTACCAAGCCTGCGTAACGCCGGTCATAGACTACGCTTCGACAGTCTGGCACGACCCTTTACGAGACAAGACCCACCTACGACACTTAAACACAGTGCAGAGAACCGCATTGATTCGCATTTTATCAGCTTTCAGGACGGTGGCCACTACAACCCTGGAAGTAGAAGCACACATTCTACCAACGCACCTCCGTCTCCGCCAACGAGCGCAGAACACCATCGCAAACCTCCACACTCTGCCGCGCGACCACCCCATTTGGGATGCACTGCGGCGAGCCCAGAAACGTAGGAACAAAGTCGGGTCGTACGCTCGTTTCCCACTGGCGGAAGCTCTGAAGACTATGGATCTAGCAAGATTAGATGAACTAGAGACGATCGACCCACGACCGCTACCGCCGTGGCGATCCGAGTCCTTCACGGAGATTGAGATCGGGTCAGACCGAGAGACGGCAAGAGAACGGGCTGAGGCTATTCGATCCACATCCGCCATCGTGGTCTACTCTGATGCTTCGGGGCATGAAAGCCACCTAGGTGCCGCTGTCGTTTCACTCGACAACAACCTAGAGGTCATCGAATCCCAGCAGGTTCAGGTGGGACCGATGGACCGGTGGTCGGTTCACGTAGCAGAGCTGATAGGCATTTTTTACGCTGTCAGTACAGTGGTCAAGATCAGCCATCAGCGGCCAAGAACGGAACATAATGGAACAACAAGGGCAACGATCCTCTGCGACAGCCGATCAGCCTTGCAAGCAATCCAGAACCCAGGCAACAAACCAGGACAACGCATCGTTCACGCGATCCTTCAAGCAGCCACAGAGGCTCAAGCAACGGGAATCGCGCTCCGCCTCCAATGGATACCCGGTCACTGCGACAACCCAGGAAACGACGCAGCAGATCGGCTGGCAAAGGACGCGGCAAGCCCGGGCAAATCACATCCCTTCCGCCCTCTGCTGTCAAGGACGAAGGCGCTTATTCGCGACAACATCCGCGATCAGTGGAGGCGGGAGTGGGAATCATCTAACAAAGGCGGTCACCTGCGGAAGATCGATAACACTCTGCCGGCGGCCTACACCAGGAAGCTTTATGGGAATCTGCCCAGTCGGGCCTACCTGCTGACACAGCTTCGCACGGGCCATAATTGGTTGTCCACCTTTAGGAATGCCATTGGCTTCCGCGACGACGATCACTGCGCGTGCGGCGCACAAGAAACAGTCACTCACGTCCTGGTGGACTGTCCAAAACTGCAGGAGTTGAGAAGAGAATTAAGAATGAAGGTTGGGGACGCGTTTAGCAGCTTATCGAGTCTGCTGGGAGGCTCTAAAGAAGGTGAGAAAGGTAAACCAGACATCGTCTCTCGGGCTAGGACGGTCACAGCCGTGCTTGACTTCGCCGAGGCGTCACAACGGTTCAAAAGTCGCGCGCCATGAGGGCAGCCTAATAACGTGAACGGCAAATAGGCCACGATAGGCCTTGACGAGGCTCTAAGTTCGTTTTCAGGAAGTGGAACATCACAAATGTACATACACGGATATATATAGTTGTGATAACCTGCATATCGCTTTGCGAGGGGTCGGGGTAAATGAAATCATCCATCCATCCATCCATCCTGTAACTTACATGTTCATCATGGGTGGTGTGTTTGCAGGTATCAAACCCACCATCACAGTGATTCTTCCCGAACAGTGATATGCCAAATGTTATTCAAAGCGCATTGTCTGACAAATAATTGATGCTCAAGGGCAGTCGACGTAGGGGAAGTAGAGAATGCGGGCTGCCTGTGCGCAACCTGTTAGGAAACGACCTCGATGGAAAAAGAACACAAGTGGTCAGCTTGACTAACCTGTAGCTCTGTGACTTGCAGGGTGAATGATCTTTGCACGTGCTGCTCCGGGTTGGATAGAAAAGCGCGCTTAGGCATCAAGTATACCAAAATCTGTCCAAAGACACCACAAAATTTCTGACAGCCCTTTATGCAGCATCGTGCAAGTTCGATTGGTTCGTTTCCGCTCGTTCGTCCCCACCAGCTCGAATACGTCGAACGACTCAACAGCGCGGAGTAGGATCATGTAGGACAGTATGGATCGGTGATTCGTAGCTCGTGGCTCTATATTTGGCTCGACTACGCCTCGGGATCAAACGTCTCCATTCCCAGTTCGTAGCTGATATGGTCATTGTTCATCCGTAGGCTCGAAACCACGGGACTCTTGCCTCGCCTCGTCCTTGCATGTAGACTTGGACTAACGATCTGGCCATCTGCGAAGGTATGACTCACTTGCCACGAAGCAAGACAAAAGGACGCTAGTAATTCGATCCACGAGGCTGCTATTTCCTGGTGTTCGAATGCCGAAACAGACGGTGGTTTAGCCCATTGTGCCTTGGACTTTGTATCGGGTAGACACATCAGCACATGACTGATGCACAGAGTCGACTGAGAGAACGGCCGAGACGATCTGGGCCTTACATTGGCTCATCGATGCCACCAAATTTTATGTAGAAATGATAGACAGCATGCGGTCGCATCGGTATAGGGGAGCTCGAGCAGATATGGCTTTCACTCGCTTCGCATTCGACTCGAGTGATGGGAATATAAGCGGCGTCCTAATTTAGGATCCAAGTCAGCAAGGCTCACCACTTGGACGAGTTGTTATGACTTGCCTTTCATAGAGTTCGCAGGGGACACGCTTTGTAAGCTTGAGACGAGATGATCAGTGAGCTTCGTGATCATAGGACCTTGCCAAACAGATCACTTACAAACTTCGGCAAAGCAACACACACGATTCATGCCATGTTGTATTCTGGTCCGTCGCACTCTCCGGCCAATGCTCTAAAAAAGCCGGGCTGTGGCGCAACGCGCATTCTCTCGGGCGGCACAGGCCGTGACAACATCACCAGGCACAAGCAATCATATAGTCGTAATGGATGAAAGTCTCGCAATGCGGACGGCCAGACACTCCGCCATTCATGGAGTGAAAGCGGTGAGGGCGAAGACGCGATGGAGCACGCGTCGTAGTGCTGCCCGCTGGTCTTATCTCCGATCCGTCGATAAGGACTACCCACAAGGATGTTTCACGGGTGGCGATGGGCTGCTCCTATATACAATAGCATGAAAATCAGTATTCGTGTTCACGTTCTGGAGCACAAGAGCCCGCACGAAAACTGACTTAGGGTAGGTGCAATAGTCACTCACATTATCAGAAACAATGAACGTATCAAGCTTCCACGCAGTGAGCCTTGCAATCTAATATGCGCACCTGTTATTGGCCCGTTCATTCCTCACCCAGCGTATGCTGCATGGTTTGAAGCGACGAGATCGAGGTCGTTATGTAGGCCATGGCTTGTATTGGGCACTCACAGGGCGCTATATCGTCGGATCCTCTGGTGCGATGTCAATGGCTCACTGTCATTCATGAGCCTGCAGATCGGAGGCACATATTTCATCACTCACATTTTCTGGTGGTCAGTACCATGGACGAAGGGACGGCAAAGAGCTGTGGTCCTTGCGCTCGTGCATTTGTTCGAATGCACTCGGTTCTAATTAAATCGCATCGTCTTCAGGATCAGCGTGACAGGCCAGGCTAAGATTCAAATACCTGCGACGCTTTGCGGTTGAGGTTTTGCGGGGCCACAAGGGCCATGACTTTGTTCTGACATAGGTCGTCGGGCCGGTTCCCTGCACCGGAATTTTGCATGGCAAAGCCCTCTTTTCAGGAATTGTGGCCGAGTTGGCTGGTGAACAGGGAGCCAAGATATGATCGCCAGCTGCCCACTGTCCTGAGTTCCAGGGTGGTGGGAACTAGGGCATCTTTTGCGGTGAACGGATTGAAAGGACCGCGAGAAGGAAACGGTAGAATCTGGGGAAGAGGAGGCAGTCGGCGCTCTCCGCCCACGTCAGAGCTCACATGCTGGTGGTTGTTTTAAAAGAACTTGAACTATGTTAGGGCCATTTGATACATATTCAAAGCATCATAGCAAGGTGACTCACGGAAGAGACCAGAGAGGAGAGTTCTCGTAGTTTAAGCTGGCCATTTCTTCATACATTGTTGACGTACCTGCGATGTGATATTGGCGCTTCTGCTTTGGGAGTGTATACAGCGGCTGTACAGTAGATCAGACAGCCGGCTGCTGTGGCGGAGGCCTATGCGCATAGACACATCTCAGCTCATCGAAATACATATCTTGAATCAGCTGGTGTGAATGGCAGTCAATCTGGCGGGAATCATACCTGGATCTCTCACAGGCACTTTCTGGCTTGCAATCCTCGATGTATCCTATAAATATCAGTACAGTGGATCGGTTCTGTGTCAAAGGAGAGAACTTATCAGGTGACTCAGACACAAGCCTGCATGCCTTTGTAGAGTGAGGTGAATGAATTGTAGAGTGGATCGCCGGGGGAAGAGCACGTATTTGTAGGCTTCTGGGCTAGTCTTTTTGCCTACGTGCTACGTGCGCTGTTTGATTGAAGGGTTGGGAACAACTCTCGTAATTGAGCCCTATTGAAGCCATTGTCTTCTTTTCGCAAGTATTTCCAACGACATTACTGATGCCTTCGGATCCTCAGCGAGAGCGACGGTGTTGAAGAACAGAATGCCGAGTCGATCAAGAAACGTTGCCTCGTTGTTAAATCCTTCACGCCCTCTAAAACTGAGGCTTGTGGGAAATGCAACTACAGCCTCATTTTCATTTTCTGGTCACCTCACCTGTGAGCGACTCAACGTTGAATCACTGAAAAGCGCTTGCAATTTCATACTCAAAATCATAGACCTTTTTTTCTAGCCTCGTTTTAGTGTGGTGTCGGTTGTGTTGAACCGTGGCCTGTCCGAACAGACAGTGGAAAGAGGTCACAGTAGGATGTGCTCGACCCGTTGAAGCTTAGCCCAACGTTGTCAACACTCAATTTTCGAACTTGCGACAAAGAAGACACCCACCCTTTTTTTTGTTTTTTGTTTTTTGTTTTTGTTTTTGTTTTTGTTTTTTGCAATTTTTTTAACGATTACAGGTTTTACAATATTCCAGCTGTCGGATTTCTGAGGCATTCAACGAAATGGAAAGTGGCTGATCATAATATGGTATATTCTTAATCAGAGTTGATCTCGGGCCTTCAACAGCGTAAGGCTTGACTATTTTCCACGAACGACTCGTTGATCACTACAGTGTCCATATTGCTGAGTGCACTGTCAGTAGCGTATGTACTGAAAAATGAAAAATTACAAGGCAAATTGTTGAACAGAAATGGGGGCGTCCCGTGTCATAGATATGGCCAAATAGAATAGCGGTAGGTATCAGATGCAGGACTATTCAGCTGCTCCAACACAACTGAACATCGAAAGCTCCTAGAGAAGGGAGGATCGGCACTGTTTGTAGTGGCAGAGCCAGCTCCTTCTATCTCCTATACCCAATTTATGAGCCCACTTCCCCCACCCCCTCCCGCGCAAAGAACCCCGACACAGAGATACTAGGAGGATACAAGTGTATGCTAGGGGGATGTCAAGGTGAGAATACCACTGCCTTCAAGGACAGGATTAGTAGCATGTACTCGCTGATCCACAACTTTATTTCTCGGCCAAAGACTGTAAATATTTTCCATTATGCGACTCTATGGATCACAACTTGGAGCCTCTATAAGGGGACGTACTATGTGCGACCAAGTCGTGCTGGGTTTTGCTGCGCGCACAACAAGTCTGGATAGTCACGGTCTTCACATCCCGCTCCATCATCCTATGCAGATGTGTCCAAGTCGGTGAAAGATCTGAGATGTCCACCAGACAGACTAGCATGCAACAACATCCCATGCACTGCCCCGAATAACCAGTTAGTGATACGGCGATAGAGAAGTCGTTGGTTTTTCGTGGCTTCCGCAGTACGGTTTGGCGAAAGGGGCATGGTTCTCATATTGACACGCGGTATTATGATTTTATCCAAAGCTCATGCGCGCGCCTCCTCGGTGCGCTCTGGCGTTGACGACCGCACTGGGAGGAAATCTGTTCACTTTGGCTCTTCAATGATGGGCTGGGCTGACGCTGTTGTCCACGAATGAATGGGGTGCGTAGCCAGGCTTGACCTTTGAACAGTTAATATTGCTCGGCCAAACTCCGAAACAGAGGCAAATTTGGATCCGAATGTGTTTCATGGAACAGTCGGCGAATTGATGGAATTACTTGATGATTTGATCCAGGACGCCCCACGCGCGAGGGGTTATGGATGGGTGGAGGCTTCCAATGATCTGGATCCGCAAAGTGTTTAAGGGTACACGCTGTATCGTTGGGCCGTTTCTGAGATGTACTGCCGAGGCCCGTGCTAGTCCCGCTGGTGCTGTATTGCTGGGCTGGCCACTCAGTGCCTTCAACTATGCCCGGCTCCATGTTTCGCGTTTCGACGACCTTAGCCATTTCGGAATGTCGGTCACAGCGATGGAAGTTTTCTGATGAACGCAGGCCATTGTTGCCTAGGCTGACTTCGGGTGATTGCAAATGTACCAACGTTCTTGGGCTGGAGGGCCTCTGGCATATACTTCGCGACGTGTATCCCTCGCATAGAAAGCCGCCACGAATGCAATTGTTGCCTGGAGCACGCGTTAGTGCACTGCCATTCGGGAATTGCCGTCAACACAAAAGACAGATAGCTAGACTTACATGCAGGATGCTGCTCGTCGCACTTCTTTTTCCTGCGGCGACAAGTCATGCAGCCAGTCTTAGATCTGTGGCTAAATACACGCTTTCTCTTCTGCGCTACTTGACCTGCAGCCTCGGGTTGCTTGGAGGCATGAGATGGGAAAGATGCAGATACGAAATCAGGGGCATTGCCATGTAAGGTCTGTGGTTCTTGCTTTTGCGCCTCTCGTTCCAGCGCATCCGTCACTTGTGGATTGGAATCATCAATCTGCTGGGCCCGTTGTGTCTGGCTGGTCAGCTGGGTATCGTGGTCAGGCCGGTGGACATGTGACGTTGGTGCTTGAAGAATTCCAATTCTGTCGGATCGGTATTCGACTGTGGCAGCAAGGATTTTTTTTGAATTGATTTTCGACACTGGTTTTGATGCAGGTTCGCTGGGGGCAAGCAGGGTTCTGCCCTCCGAGCGGGGCCGATGCCGCATCTTTTCTAACTGAAAGGTGGCAGACTCTTCTCGTCCCCGTATATGCTGGCCCTCTTGGTATGGTCCGTTTGCGTCCCCCTGATCAACAGAATCAAGCTGGGATGACCGGTATTCATTTACTGAAGACCCTCCGCTCCTCGCGGCCTTCTCGGAGTCACACCCCTGGACATTGAGAACATCGTGGCTATGCGTAAGTGCTTCTTTTCGGGAATCGCCCAAGATCGAATTCTCATCCAACAATGCCTTTTCTGACATATTCTCTGGATGATTTGATACGGGGAGTCGCCGAGAATGCTCCGATTGTGAGCTTGCGGTGGTTCCGGCCTCATCGCTCCTCGTTCCCAGCATTATGGGGTCTCGGGATCTAGAGATTGAACCTGGCGCTCTTGACAACTGATGGTAATCAGAGATTGTCGGAATGACAGGGATGACTGGAATTGCTGCGGGCTTTAATGCCAAACGATTCCAACTATATGCTTTTTTTTTTCTTCTGCGAAGATACCCCGCGCCTTTTCGCTCTTTTCGCCGCAATGTGGACCAAAGCTCAACCACGTCTCGATTGCGAGTAGAGTCATGCTGAAATTGCGCCTCAGCCTGTGTCTCAGGCATATGACCTCGCGTCTTAAACGATCCAGGTAATCGGTCTATTCCCTCAGTCATCCCTGGATAGTTATGTAAAAATGCTACACGTTATTGTCAGTCGCGCCTCCCACAAATATTGTCTTTGCTAATTCGAACTCACGCCTCTGCTTTCCGACTCCTTCACATCTACCTCCTTCTAGGGCTGTACCGGAATTTGGCCATGGTGTGAGAGAATTGCTCAAGGTAGAATTGCATGTGGAGATCGGTTGAGGGACTTTAGAAAGACACGATGCCTTGCTGACTTTCCCGAGGGATTCTAGCCTGTCGCTCAATTTATCAAGTATATCATCATTCGTCTTGATGACTACAATCCAAGAAATATCAGTGGCCGTAAAAAGATCCACGACGGTCGAAGGCATACCCACATTCCAAGGCAATCTTGTTCCATGAAGATATCTCTGCGGTCGCCAGCCTCAGAGTTTCTATTTCCGCCAGCACATCACTCGTGTGGGAAAATGGGTGAACAAGCTGTTGAGGAAGGCCTGACAGTATCAAGTTGTAGTCAAATTCGGATATCTCAATCCATGATCCGCAATTTTGAAGTCTGCAATGATACTTGCCATCATCCTGACGTTCCGACTCGTACATCTTGTCGTGGAGAACGTCCACCCAATCAATGTATTTATCGCACGCCTCATGATCGACTTCCAGAACACGCGGGCGGAGTTCACTGAATAATAGCATGACATTCTCCGCCAGAGTATCGCACATGAGAGGAACATGAAAATGTTGCGAAAGGCTTTTCTCGCCTTGCAAATAAGATTGGAATGACTTTGACTGCTCGAGAACTGACAGTAATATTTGCCGTGAACAGTCAAAATATCGAGAGCGAATCTGCGCTTCATAAGGTTTCATGATTGGAGCCCAGTCCTTCGAGCTTTTCTTGGTATGTCTCCGCGTTCGAGGTCAAACCTGGCGGACACTGCTAGAGGGAACATGAAAAAAGGCCCCGGGTTTATCTTGCAGGTGACTTGACCGCCCGAATTTATAAACGGCAGATTCGCTAGTGAGAAGCCAGGAAGATTCTCCAACAGGTTATATGGACATTGGATGTCGGGCCGCATGTTGTAAGAGCCTCTCAATTCCGATTGGCTAAGTTTCTACGATTTCTGAAAAATTTTGGTACCGAGTCTAAGTATGATCGTGCTCCGGCAGATCCCGACCATTTTGATCACCAACAGCGCCCAAGACTGGCGAGTATTAACTAGGCCATCTCCTTTCCTATCGCCCTCTCCTTGTTGGCCCCAAGAACCACTTTGGAACCATGTATGGTTTGTCAAACTCTGGAGATTGGTGAATCAGGAGCTGCCTTCCTCACCAGGCCTCATGCTCGTTCAAAGTCTCCTCAAAATGCCTCACATTCTTGGTCTGCCCACAGGAATACTTATTTGGTCATTCAGGTATTCGGATTACTCAGCAATACTTTGCGATTTGCGCGTATTGCCATCATCATATCCTCGCCCAATAAGTGCGATGGGGCACGACGGAGGGGGAGGACCTAATCTCAGGGGTAAACATTAGGGCCCACCGCGCGCGGACCGTGCCCGACGCAGATCAATATGAATACATAAAATAATCGTCCGGTTGGTAAACCTTCACCTGAAGCTTCTTGTATGGGACTAGTAGGCTAAGTCACCTGGAATACACAAAAAGATGAGACGGGAAAATATCAAATGTGTGGGTCCGTCCAGATCAATGGCTTGTCGATCGGCAACGGGTCTTTGTGCGCCAGGGCTTGGCTCTTTTTGCGGAGCGAGTCAAGCCCCAATATCGAACAGGAATGAACAAATCTTCTAATCAAAGGCAGTGAGTGAGGCGAGATATCTTCTTAATCGTCGCTATGGCATCAAACCAAAGTTTTGTGCACCCTCTGGCGCAAGATTTGCGAATACTTTCGTTGCCGAGAACCGCATCACATTCCCCGAGCGGGAAGTCTCGCATCAAGTATTAGTCTCAATGTGCTTGCATTAGCAGGAAAGCTAACCAATCTTCTTGCACGCTAATCGAACCCATCACCAACGGCGCTGCAAGTGATAGATTTCACATGTGATTAGCTTTGGTCTGGATGTAAAATAAAATAGAAACAGAAAAACGCCAAACGATTGAATAAACTTTTGGTGACCAGTGCGCGGTCCAAAAACTCTTTGCTTGGCCGAAAGACACATGTGAATAGCTAGCTCAGCAACAAGTGGGGTCGGGTAAAGACATAAACCTACTGATAGGTATGATAATCCTGGTATATAATAGCACTAATTCGGGGGGGGGGCGAGCAATATTTCCTTTCGTTCACCACAGAAATTGGCGTGCGCGTCTCTTTAATAAGCGCCATCGTGTATGCTGGACCATTTGAGCCCAAAGATAGGACTTCGTGACCATCAAAACATGGAACAAACCCCTGATGCCGTCGAAGCTCCGCTGTCGGTTCATGTTTAGTGTCATTCCCATTTGGACTCACCTATTGGTCCAAAGCCTGATCAATTACAAAAGATTCCCGATTTGCGTGCCACAACTGGGCTTATTCTTGGTTCGGTGGGCTCATACTCTACAGCTCTCGATGAAGGAAATGGTATCGTGAGGTGTCTGGACGTATCTCTACTCGGCAGTCGAGTTGAAGACATCATCGGTGGCTCCTTCAGCAGTCCTTGCCCGCATATTGTTGAGATGGAAGATCCGGCGAATAACCATGGAGTTATCCCGAGCCGGGTGGATCTCATTCGGAAGGCAAACAAACCCTGGTCTACCGGGGGCCACAATTCTGAATTGAGCCACCAGCGGGATACTAGTTACGGAGAAAGTGAGTCTGTGAAAAGGGAAGCTAGCTGTGTATAGGTTTTAGTGGGCTTAGTCTGCCACGCAGCGCCATCAAGAGATGGCCGCATGTCGTAAACCGTGAGGGAGAAGTTTATCAATCCATCACCTTGGAATTTCGTACTTGGCTGATCACTGCTTATTTGGCTATTTCCAAATCGGCTTTAGCAGAGCGGGGGTCCACCTTCCGACTTCCCCGAAATTATTTCACCCTTAGCCTCCGTAACGATCTTTACCACTCTGCTCCACTATTGATCAAGTTCGGTTTCGGGAGAATCCTTCCGGGTGTTCCAGGCCATCCCGCTGCCCACAAACTGTAGCCTTGCTTCTTCAGATCACTTAGAGGACGACAGAGCCAGTATTACGCAGGCTAATCAAGACACATCGAGCGAAAACACACCTTTTGAGTAATCGGATCTCGTAAAGAGGTATTTTCAAACAGATTACACCTAGACACACTCGTTGTCTTTCTTACCAGGTCCAGATCGTCAAAGTATTAGAATACAATGCGGCCAATCATAAATCTATATTGCTTCCGAAAAGTAACAATGCCTAGACTAAAAACCCCGATTTCCAATGACGTTTACTTGGGATCAGCAGCCGTTTGCTCTGCCCCCTTCGCTCATGGCACGTCTATCAACCATGAAAGAGGCAACAAGCATGAGCATGATTGACGCCAAGAACCCCAGGGCCATGTGCTACAAGGAGCGCGTGACTATCCCTTAGTGCCCTTTTCCCACCAACCGCGTTCAAAGCCTCTACTTTTTTCTCGAAGAGTCCGCAACCAGTTGCATCCTGAAAGTACTAGAGGGAAGGCCGAGTACTCCGCCTCGGGAAGTTGGGCTTCATCCATGATTGCTCTTTCCCATACATACGCTTTACCCGTGGGGGCTTTATACACAGCTTTGATAGCGTCTGAGTACACGCTAGACTTCAAATGGCCAAACTGTATTTTCCGGGTTCGGGGCTAAGAATCAAGCAAGAAGTCCCTTTTAAATCGCGTCGGCTTGACTGCCAGTCACATCAAGCCTCCTTGCCAGTCCTTTGGCATATAGTAGTAGAATATTTCTCGCCGCCTTTGAAAGTTTCTGGCAGGCTTTTAAAGCCCATCTTATTGTTTTACAAAGGCAGACTCGGGCTAGGCACAGATCTCAGCATTCTTGGAAAGCTCTGCCTGCTCTTCCTCGACAGTCCGGATCGGTGAAACTGAGCGTAGCAGATTCCAGAGGGTCTTGGGAAGTCTCGTTGGCCTCTTCCCGGTGGTTTCTCGTATCATGCCCACACTCTGTTCGAGGTTAGTATGTGCATACTCAACTTGAAGATTTCACTGTGAACTGACCTCGACGCTTGTTGTCTCGCTATAAAAGAATTCCTGTCTTCCAGTCACCCTAAGCAAGTATTTCCAGATACGGGCTTTGGTAGACGGCTCCAGAAGTCTATCGGCTTGTTCAATGTCGCCCACCTGGGGAAAGTTCTGGAGGAGATTGACATAAATCGGAAGTAGAGTTGGTTCGTGCATGTGCACGGCACACTGCCATATTTGCCGCACGTTGTCTGCCACCCCATCCGTGGCGATCAGTCCTTGACGATCACGGCTGAACTTGCCCAGAGCAAAGTTGTAACCAAACTTGAATTGCTTGGCCCTTGAAGTAGACATTGGTAGCAGGACCCCATGCAGGAAGAGCTTTCCGTGAAACTGCGAATCGAGAAGCAAGTCTCCTTGAGGTGTCTCTACAACGGAGGAGGGATGGGAGAGCCTGCGGATATCGAGAGTGACCTGCAGCCACTCGAAGAACGTTTCGGGTGATATCGGTCGACTATGACTGGCACGTCCAGCCCCAATCACCACCGTGATGTCTCTTTCGATATGGAAGCGCAGCTTTGCCATATCATCAGCTGGCTCACGTTGAATGGCAGGACTAATCTTTCGGGAAGGAGTGATGATACAACGGAGAGACTGGTATTTCCCATGAAGACCAAAATTCCACTTACGGTGGCTTGCAGCCAAGCTCACTTTGTATCCGTCTCGACTCATTATTAACGCAGCCAGCTTGAGCCCCTCGCCATGGGACCCTGCCAGCTGTTCGTCGTCATCCTTGGATGTGAACCCCATTACGAGAGACTCGAGGGGAAGTTGCATGCAGGAGTTGGCCAAGATGACTCGGCCGGTCATTTTCTCGTACTTGATGAACCCCAGAGCTCGCCGATTGCCGTTGCTATTCGAGGTAGTTGGAACTGTGATGGAGAAATGGTCTTTTTTGTCTTCAAAAAATAGCTTGAAATCCAGTCGATTTAATTGAAATCTTTCCAGAATAGCATCTTTCCTATTCTGTCTCAGCAATTATCCGAAGAAATAGATGTCACGTACCAATTTTGATACAGCTCCCGAAATGCATCTGCAGTGTTCCAACCTTTCACGTAGGCAGGTGAAATCCCAACTGGGATAGTATGCTGTGAAGGCTCAGTCAAAACTTCTCCGCTCTGCCGTAATTCACGATCTAACTGCAGATTCGCTTCGTCACTCGTGCTCGTGGAACTATTTTGATCCATGCGATCCTTATCTGTTTGATTGCTCATTGTTGGGTACGCATTTGGAGCACTGCACCAGAGTGCAGTAATGAGTTTTTGTCTCTGGGTCGTGCGCCTGTTTTTATAGGGGCCCTTGAATTATTTTTCCGAGACATTCTCCCTGAGACCGTTTACCGTGGTGAACAAAGATGGTGGTATCCTCATTGATGATTTGACGAGAAAAAGATTAATTCCGATGTAGGGTATATATGAAACTAATCTGGCTTTTGCATTCACGACTCACCAGTCCTTGACGAACGACCATGCAGTGATGTGGAAAATCTTTATGGCTGATTGACTTGGTCATATCCGGTGAACTCGACATTCAACGTTGAATAGCTCCGCGTTGATATTAGCGTGCTTACTGTTGAATTGAGTTCAGGCCGAATGTTGAGGTCAGCGTGTCCAAAGATGAGGTATACAATCCGTTGGACCTTAAAAACCTGCCTGTTGTTTGAGCAATAGTTCGTGAACGAGATCCAGCGGTGGATTGGGATCATCATCGACCGGAAAACCCTTGAGGTATATGATTAGAAGCTTGTCAGCTCGATTTTTTCAAGTTGACGAACCATAACAAAGCTGAAGGGATGGGCCTCTTCAAGACAAGACATACAATACAATACAGTTATAGTCTTTGCAATATCCTACCTATATCTCCAGAAACAATCTGCAATGGTTATACGAACAGAACTTAGGAACTATATCAAAGATGACTGAGCGTGGTGACACCAGTCACGGCGTATAAAAACGGATCAGGGAGCGTTTCGTTTCTGCCCAAGGGCCATCAGGAACCATCTCATGAGGGAACGTTCCATCATCTGCTATGGCGTATCGGTCAGCCCCGGCCTTTAACAATTCGCCCGCTGCTGTCCACGTCTCTTCTTTCGCGACAATCCTATGCAGTGGCGTAAATCCAAGCATATCCCGAGAGTTCACATTGGCCCCGTATTGAATGAGAAGTTCGACAATCTTGTGGGCATTCCTTGCTTCAGCAGCATAATGCAGAGGTGATTGGCCATTCTTGTCTCTCGAATTTGCACAGCTTCCATGTTCCAATAGAACCTTTGTTGACTCAATAGATCCCATGTGCACAGCCAGGGACAGAGGCGTCAGCCCATCCATGTTTCGAGAGTGAACATCGGCTCCAAGCGACAGAAGGTTTCGAATACATTCCATGCCTTGTCGGGTATAAAAATTCCTAATAGCATTGAAAATTGGAGTTTCACCATGCTTGCCGCCGGACCAATTTACATCCGCGCCGGTATCGACAAGCCAGCCCAACATACCGGAACACCAACTCGATGACGAAGCAGCTAAATGGAGGGCAGTCTCTCCGTGGGCATCTCTAGCCATAATACTGGCACCACATTCCACAAGAGCTTGCGATTGTTTTATGGCGCTCTGAGAGACGGCATGGAGTAGAGGCGTCTTTTGGGCATGATTTCTGGTATCGAGCTCAGCCCCATGTACGACCAGTGCTCGAATAATACTTTTCCTGCCATTTCCGGGAATGCTGAGATTTGTTGCAACGTAGAAAAGAGCGCTCCACCCTTTCCAATACTGATGCATGTTTTTGAAGTTCGGGTTGGCGCCTAGGTGCAATAGCAGGCGTACAGCACGTGTGCATGAATGGCCAGCTGCTATTTGAAGTGGCGTTCTACCCATGTTGTCTTGGGACTCCATTTGAATACCAGAGGCTATGAGAATCTTTATAATTTCGGGGGTGGCGTTCTTAGAAGCAGCGATGTGCACGAGGGTCATTCCAGTTCGACGGTCCAAGATGTGTATATCAGCCCCATGCTTCAAAAGCAATACCACTTTGGACTCCTGATTTGACCGGACAGCCTCCAGTAATGGAGCATGCTTATCAAACACAACGGGATCGACCATGGCACCGTGTTCCAAGAGCAACTTGGTGATCGCCACGTCGCTAGGACCCTTTGTCGCCAAAACCAAGGGTCTTCTAGATCGGGCATCGGCCACATCTGGCAAAGCCCCATTCTCTAGCAGGATTTGTACAACGCCGATATGCTTGTTATTGACAGCCTCCAGAAGAGCTGTCGACTGTGCTCGATTCGGTGATCGAAGATTAACATTCGCACCTGCACGTAGCATATTCCGCACTCCCAGTTCGTCTCCGCGACTGGCGTACCACAAAAGGGCTGATCCACCACCAGAGCGGATATTATTTTGGTAGAGCTCGTTGGTCAGGAGATGGTAGAATTTTTGGCTAGTCCGGAGGAAGCTGAGAAGGTCTTTTGGCGAATTCAAATGGCTTGAAATGAGAAAAGCCAGTTCCGGTGGTAGAGAGAGAAGAGACATCACGAGAAGCTTGGAAGAATGTCTAGGCTATCACTCAATATAATGAGCGAAGATATTTTTCAAATCTTGCTTGAACTAAGCGGACCAAAAGCGATTGGTCATTGTGTATCAGGCGATAGGAAAACTTAAGCAGAATAAAAGGCAGATGAGAATTTAGTCGATGCTTATTATATATGTGAAAAGGGCAATTAGGTTGATGCCGCCTGGTCCGATCAGGTGGTGTTGAGGTGTTGAAAAGGTGACCGTAATAACCGTTATCCCAATTGAACACTTCCAGTAGACCCTTTCTTCCTAGGAAAGTCGGGACTTGATCTCTTATCAGAAATTACTTTCATAAGCCTAGTCAGCACCTTTGTTTTATACAACGCCGATATGCAACCAAATTATTTGGATGTCTTTGGGTATTTGCGGGCAAAATCGATCCTTTTCTCGAACAGCGTTTGGGAGATTTGAAGGCCGACATTCACTCTCGATCGTAACTGTGGTTGGCTTGTTTTCCAGATCACCGCTAGAATCAACTATCCACATGCTATAGCAGCGCTGATTACGAGTGAAAGTTACTTCCTACGCTCAATTGCAGCCAACCAATGTTGCCATCCATGGAATTTCTGTTACCTGGCGGTACAGAAATGATGAAAACAACCTCAAATTCCAAAATATGATCTTCCTTTTTGGGCGTAATGTAGACTGAAAGCTTGAATCTGTTGCAAAGCCAACAAGAGGAGCCTGAGCCCAGTTCTCAGGAAAACCATGTGAGTCCGTTGAGCTACCAAAGGCCAGGATCTGGTTCCTCGTCGATCGCCACCCACCTCGCGAGATTGCAACGCTACTATTACACTCTGCTGGTACCCTGGTCGCATGCAGACAACTTTTCCATGGATCCCTTAATTTACAAACCTTACTTCGCTCAGGCACACGAAAACTTATTTGTCAAACGCCAGTCTGATTAGTATTCCGGTTGCTCTCCCCACCAAGAGATCCATCGCCTTGTCAATTTTTCCAGGATGGCACGTTCAAGGCACCAAAGTCGGCGCCAGCGACAAGGAAAATTCCATTTACAGGTGAAAAAAGTCCCGGAATACCAAGCTTTGACAGCCATGAATTTTCCGCGCCGCGAATCTTGTGAAGTGCGACCGCATCCAAGTGCCTCTATGGAGTGGAATCAGAATGATACAGCGACCAACAAACAAGGCCAGCCCGAGATTAGCACTGTTTCTCTCACAGTAAGCCGGCATTTGGGCGGAGGCACTTCAGCCAGATCTTCTTGGCTATCTCAGCCTGTGAATAAGCGGTAAGAACTCATGATCAGTCGTCACAATTTAACAGTTGTTACTAACGCCCTGCCCTCAGATTAGTAAAACAATTGATTGAAAGTTACCGGGGGAAGATCGATACCATCTTCAGTAAGTTCAAGCTACAAATTTAGGAGCGCGCCGACTAATCTACGGGCTCGAACAACAGTCCTACACGGTCTATACTCACTTCTCGGAGTTCCAATGACAAGCATCCCTTTCCGCGCACAGAATCTTATTCTCCAAGCCATACAGCGACATCTCGAATTCGATGCATTTCAATTCGTTCACAAATGGCTCTTGGAGGAGTCTCTCATGGTTGGGTGGACATGCCCGGAGGAACTGGAGCTAAACAGGCTTTTCAGATTCTTGGTGGAACATCGGGACAAGATACGGTGTAGCTCTTGTCGTCAAGCAGCTACAACCATACAAAAGTGGCAAAGATTGGTTTCCGGCATCCGCCACGCTGCTGTCCACCGTCTTTCACAGGATCGTGAATCTCTCCTGCGCATGACCCGCGTCGCCATTGAATTCTCTCTCTGTATCGGTGGACTTTCGAGCGTGGAGAAGCTTCGCCGTCTACTGAAGTTCCTGGAAGATAGACTCCCAAAGTCAGAGCGCCCTCGAGCGCAGTCAAGACGAAATGTCAAACACCAAGCTTCTTTGCCAAAACTGCACCTCGAAAGTCTGAAAGACCGATTCATGTTGCTACCGAAACACACCCAGAAAGTTCTCCATCGGATTGAAGCAATGTACAATTTGGAAGTGGAATGGTTCTTGCAAGTTGAATTCAGATGATATCTACTCATTGGTTTAAATCTCGTGATGTCGAAATACGACGTGTTGTTGACGTGTGTCTAGCAATACGTAGGTGTGAAATGATCCGTTAGGAGGTGAGAAATTCTGCGCTTGAATACGGATCGACCATTGGAATCCCATCGGCGGCACAAGGGATAGCGGATCAAGTATATTTGAATTTGTGGCCCAGAGAAGAAATCAGTATGATCTGTTCGGGTCCAGCATAGACCGCGTGACGCCAGCATCGCTTCCGTACCGGCCTAAAAGAATACGGTCGTCATCCTGGAGGTGGGACTATGTGCATCGCGTCTGTGCCGCCAGGGAGCTGAGATACCGGCGAACGGAGCGTACAATTTAGCAGTATTTTATCGGCTGCAGCGCTACATTGCGATGTCGAAGGAACAGCGGCCAGCTATTTTGATATACTAGTCCTAGTACATATTACTATGATAAAGGCTGCGATAGCAATGAAGTCTCAGCGTGAGAAATACAATCGAGGTTGCCTATCATTCCATGTATTCCGTACGGAAAAAAGAAAGCGCCCTTTGTAATGCCAACAGTAAAGGGGAAGTTCAAAGTCAAAGGTAAGAATTCGAGCATGATAGTGGTGCCATTGGAACAGGTCCATCAATCCCATTTCATTCTTGTCATGCAAAACCAGGAGAATTTCATCGAACTGAGATGCGGCCTGCAAAATACTGCGGACAGCGTATAAAGATTCACGATACTATCAGTGGTCCCATAGGGATACAGGAGATAGTAGCAAGCGGGTTCTGAAATTGGAAAATATCTAGATGCTTGTTGGCTCAAGGTAATACGCCTGCTTGGATTTGATTGGATCGATGGTCGAAAACAGATAGTGTTCAGAGTGAAGTGTACGATTTGTTTCCGACCCACGTCTGAGTCACGAGGAAGTAGATTCGACATGGACCGTGGAATCACGAGCACAACCGTCGATCATTAGTGGAACCGCAGGTAATTCCGAATACTCAGTTTGGACGACCCATGGAATCCCCTGCTCGGTGAGAGAATGCGGTCGGCATGAAGGATTCAGGCCCAGGCTTCTGCCACACTTGCTTTCTAGTGATTAAGCCCTACAGCCCAAAAGAAATGAGTATTAGGGCAAAATCGCCAGCATCCCGTTCGAATGAGGGAAGGGAAATTGGAAAAGACCAACATGGTATTAGAAAGATTCTTCGTCGATACAGTCATGATCAAGATGCGTGGGGTGATTGAGAAAAAGTTAGGGGCCGCAGGAGGGCCGGCCCACAACGTCGATCCATACCCGGAAGCCAATCGCTAGTGCACAAACTGGAGACTTTGTTTGGATCTATCATCTTGTCCTTACATATTTACCATAGTTTCTACAAGCTATCTACTAGAGATCTCAGACTGGCGATCGAATTTCACAGATGGAGAGGATGGGTCGGGCTCAAAGAGAGTATACTTTCTACGGGAAGGTTTACGCAGGACAGGAAACATAACTTCTAGATCGTTCTATAAACCAGATAGAGAAAGCAGCAGCTTCCCCCTCGACGGAGGACCAATCACTCCCTTGCGAGCGTAACTAAACCGCGGATCGGATCTCGTTGCAAAAAGTCTGTATGATATTCCAAATCCCTCGTCTGCCCCAACCGACCTCCCAGGCAGCAAAGACCTGTTCCATCCGTACTCTGACGGCCCGTCAAGACTAGGTTTTTGATCGTGTCTGGACCCTTGCAAATCCTTCAAGTCTCTTCCCCGGGGCCACAAAATGATCCTCCTTGATCTACTGTCCCGCGGGTCGCCGCAGGAATCTGCATCGCAGTGCCGTACCCGTGTCTGTCTAAATTCACGCGCGATGTTTGATTGGTCCGTTGGGTGCTATTTGTATCTGGGGTCTCATCGGTGTGATAGTAGCATTGCAATCACGCGAGGTGGGTGGCGATCACGAGGATCTAGCTCGTGAGCCACGGTAGAAATGACTTAGTTTTCCCGGAAACTGGGCTCAGGTTTCTATTCTGGGCTTTCCAACAAGGGCCAGACTTTTGATTTCCGTCAAAGATAGAAAACCAACACCTTGGATTTGGGGGTATGTTTATAGTGTCTGTACCGACAGGTAGCAGAAGTATTAGTAGAGGCAGCATCAGAATATGACTGTTTGCCACAGTGACAAGCCCATTATTGCGGCATCTGTTGAACCACTTCAATCCTCATGAAAGAGACGGTGACCGTGACTAGTGACCATGGTCAAAACGGGCAGAGTAGTCTGCCACCGCGTTGAGCGATTTGATTGCAATTTCAATGATATGTGAGAATCATATTCTTGCGGTGTCGGTGTCTTTTCAACAGTTGATGAAAGTGGTGCACCACACTCAACGCAGGTT